>AYEL01090638.1:0-11029 GCA_000484575.1 Olivierus martensii
GCCAAGACTATAGCTTTGTGTAGTTGTGATGTATGTTGTTTTTTATGGAAGAACTCTCTGATTATAGATCTGTCTGTTGTGTAAATGTGGGATGTCAGTAAGACCACATCCACCTACCTTGCGTGGGAGAGTAGTTCATTCTATGGCAGGTTTTGGGTGATGGTACTGGTATTTTGTAAGTGTTGTTCGTGTTTTTCTTTGGAGTGATTCAAGTTCTGTCTGTGTCCAGCGTATCACTCCAAAGGAGTAAGTTAGTATAGGTATGGCAAATGTGTTGATGGCTTTCACTGTGTTTTTTCCATTCAGATGTATTTTGAGAATGTTATTTAATCTGTTGGTGTATAGTTTTGACAATGTTTGTTTAGTTTTCTTCTGTTCTGTGAGTCTGGCTTGCTGGAATCCCAAATACTTATACACTTCACCCTCTTCCATGGATTCGATAGTGTCTCCATTTTCAAGAGTGAAGCCTCCTTTCTTTAGGACTCCCTTTTCTATGTGGAGTGTTTTGCATTTGTCAAGGTCAAACTCCATGCATATGTCTTTTGAAAATGTGTGCAAGATTTGTAATAGCTGTTGTAATTGTGTTAGTGTTGAGGCATACAGTTTAATGTCGTCCATGTAAAAGAGATGCAAATGTGTGTAGTGTGTTGTTTGGTTTTGTTTAATGTCGTAGCCACAGTTCGACGTGTTCAGTTTGTTGGAGAGTGGATTTAGGGACCTTGTGTGGATAAACCACATAAGGTCCTGAGAGTACTCTCATCTGCTGAGAGTTGATCAATCTGTTGACAGGCATCATTAATGACTTCTTTCCCTCTGCCATTCATCTCTTCAGCATGATACCTCACACTTTAAGATTGGGGACCCTTTAGTCATCTTTTACAACATGTGGGTCAGATGATACAGTAGGTATATTCTGCCTCCCCATCCCCATAGGGATAGCATTGATAACTAAAAAATTAAATATAGTTCTAAAAATTCTGCAGAGAATACGGCAGAATTCAATGTAAAATTGAGAAAGTTTTTCCCTTTATTCAAATTATTATTAATTAAGGAGCATTATCAGGTTTAAATACAATATATATAACACAGTCAAAAGCAAATAAAATCAAATTTCTTTGCAAAAATGTAACTTAAGCTTTAATTTTATTCTGATATTTTTTTGTACTACTTATTAGAGAAAATTACATCAAATAGCTATTAAAATTTGTCCTATCAAAATCCCATATCATGTATTATTATAGTAATTTCTATGCTGTTATCTTTTTTGAACAAAATATTTAACAAAATTTTTTATGAACAAATTTTTAAAAATGATATTTTTAAAATGCTTATGCCTTATCACTGATGCAAATATTCTTTCCCAATTTGATGTTAATTTTTTTTTTAAACATTCAAGACCATATCTACATCTAAATATTTATTTAGCATGTAAGATTGATTTAGTTTATACTAACATTTTTCTTTTTTTGAAATTTGCATTATTAATATTTTTATATCAGAAATAAATATTTTGTGTATACTTATACAATACAATCATATATTTATTATGTTTTAAAGAATATGATTTGAAAATTTCAAAAATATATTTCAGATAGCACTATAAAAGTAATTAGACAATTTATATTGTGAATTACTTGTATTAGTGTTTCCAGACAGGAATTCCTTCCTGCCCATTCTCGGGAATTTTTTCGTTTTCCTGTTCCCAAATCCCGACAAAATGTGGTCGAGAAATCGGGAAAATTTGCTCCTACAATACAGGTAATATCAACAATGGAAAATAAACGTACTACTTACAATGTATCTTTTAGATATTTTTCCTATTTATCGCTATCTAAAATTACATTGTGTTACAATATTACATGCTATTAGAAATGTATGTGAGACACCAGAATCAGATAACACATGACTAGCTAAGTTTATCTCTTGTAAATCGAGCACATTTGATCATGGAGAATAGAAAACAGTTTATATTTACACAGAAAAATATTTATTTTCACACCCAGGATTTGACTGCAGCAGAATCAGATAACACATGATTAGCTAAGTTTATCTCTTGTAAATCGAGCACATTTGATCATGGAGAACAGAAAACAGTTTATATTTACACAGAAAAATATTTATTTTCACACCCAGGATTTGACTGCAAAGTCATCTTCAGGTGAACCAAGGAAATCTAAGGTAGCTTATCTTAATAGATGACATTGTAGTCAAATCCTGCATTGTGAAAATAAATATTTCTCTGTGTAAATACAAACTGTTTCTGTTCACCATAATGAATCATTTCCATAAAGTGATGGCCAATACTACAAACCACATTCGTTCAGTATGTTTGCAGCTGACGATTGTGATGTATGTTAATACATTGTGTGACATACGTAAAACTTCACTGTATACTATAAGGTTTGGTTAAATAAAGTTTTCATTAATTAAATTATTTATATTCTGAAAAAACCTGAAATATAACAGAAACCTAGTCAAAATGATACCGTGGTGACTCCTGCTTAGGCTCAGTGCAAGAGATGCACTAGTCATGAAATTCCGGTCGACCTTGATTTATGAAATTTTATTTACTCATTTTTTATGTCAATCTTTTATATGTAGGAGTGTCTCGAAATCTCTGAAAGACTGTGCCAGACCCATGAACCTGGTTGTCCCACTTTCTCACCATAATGAATTTTTTCCATAAAGTGATGGCCAATACTACAAACCACATTCGTTCAGCATGTTTGCAGCTGACGATTGTGATGTATGTTAATACATTGTGTGACATACGTAAAACTTCACTGTATACTATAAGGTTTGGTTAAATAAAGTTTTCAATAATTAAATTATTTATATTCTGAAAAAACCTGAAATATAACAGAAACCTAGTCAAAATGATACCGTGGTGACTCCTGCTTAGGCTCAGTGCAAGAGATGCACTAGTCATGAAATTCCGGTCGACCTTGATTTATGAAATTTTATTTACTCATTTTTTATGTCAATCTTTTATATGTAGGAGTGTCTCGAAATCTCTGAAAGACTGTGCCAGACCCATGAACCTGGTTGTCCCACTTTCCCTAAGGTTTTGCGTTTATTAATACCATATTACTTTGAATTTAAGCTGCACTTTTTATTCAAGTTTTTAAGATGTAAAATTTAGGTGTGGCTTAAATTCAAAGTGAATATTTTGACATCTAATTTCTTCCATCTTCCACTCCCCCACGTTCGGGTTTTTACTTTACGCTCTACGCATGACATAGTATTACGAACATTGATAACAGTTTATTCGGTGGTCCCCCGTTCGTATTTTTCTGATTTAATCCAGCTGCTGTTTGATAGTAGCTTGTAGAATCGCGTCGTATCTGGCCATACTTTAATTATAAGAAAAATCACGAATTACTATAATGCTGTTTATAACCCTTGATGGAAACAAATTGCCACCTTTTATTATTTTAAACAAAAAACTGAACAAAGGAAAATTTTCCTAAAGTTCGAGCACAAAAGAATGCATGGTTGACAACAGAATTGATGAAAGATTGATTAGAATATGTTTGGGAGAAGATACTTGGTGCTATTAAAAAAAGAAATAAAAGTGATAGTATATCTAAAGAAGACTCTCAATAAATCAGGAGGCTTGTTATGTATATTAGTACCTATTTAAGTAAATAAAAATGTTTCTTATTTTTCAATACCTATTATAAAATCATTATTATTTTTTTTAATTTTCCAATTTTAAAATCCTACTATGGCTTAAATTCAAAGTAATACAGTATATACTGTTATGGCCATTATTATAGACAATCAACAAAAATTAAATAAAAAAATTATTTTGGGAATTCTTGGGAAATCATATTTCCCATTCTCAATTCCCGAAGGTTCCAAAATGTCGGGAATTTGGAAACACTAACTTGTATGATACTGCTAGTTAATTTATAGTGTTAGTAATTTATAGTAGACAACAAGAATAGTATCTTAAAAAATAATTTATATATTATTTTATGCTATTCTTATTATTTTAATTTCAACTATATATATTATAAAAATTCAAAAATACTTACTTTCAACAATTTCAGTTAAATTCTGATTTTCCAGATCCTGACTATCAGTTTTACAAAACTGATCTTTATTATTGCTAGAAGTTGTTGATGATGAAGGAAGATAATTTTGTTCAGCTTCTAGAACTGATAATACTATAGATTCCTGGCAAGATCTTGCTGGCTGTCCCCATACTTCCAGTTTGGAAAGAACTGGAGAGTCACTCCTTAAAACCTTAATTAAACTTATTCGTAATGAATTAACACTTGATAAATTAGCATAAAATTTTGCATTAAATCTATATGTAACTATATTGCTGGAAATAATATTTTTTGGTAATTTAGAGAAATGTTTTCTTGGAGAATATTGATTATTTATAAATAACAAATAACTTTCTGTAATATTAAATCTTTTTCCTATTAATTCAAATTTTTCTTCTGTATTACCTAAAATAAGAAATTAAAAGCAAATATTTAAAATTTAAATTTAATAACAACAATCAAATTTTTATTATTTTTAATTTAAAACATCAATTGATCAAAATACGAATACTGGCATATATATAATACGAAGTACAATAGGAGAATGAAAATTTTAGATATTTCAGATATTAAAGTCATCTTGATTTTATGGAATATTCAGTTTATTCATTATGTAATATGTAATATATTAATAGAGCCATGGCTATCAATGGTACAGTATTTATATCTTACATTACATGTTACTTGTATATATATTATGTATCCAAATGTTCATATCATATATATTTAAATAGAACAATGACATATAAAAACTGAATATAAATTTTGTAATAAAATTATTAAAACACTAAAGGTTTATTAAATTATTAAAATACTAAAATTAAGTTATTAATAATGGGTGTACTCATGATGTTAACTAATTATGCCCCAGAAAAATTACACAATTTTTTCATACTCTATTTTGCTGCATTTATATCATTTATATATCTTAGACATGTAATAGATATGATTATAGTGTATTCAATATAGTTTTAAGATATGGATTAACTATACTTGAATCACATTTTCATATGCTTTTTTTTGTAATCAATGTATGTAGTGTAGATGCTTGTATCATTTGTAAAACTATTGAGGAAGTTATTCCCTTATATCCCTAAGAATTTCTTTTTCAATTTTTTATTTTCCTGACAGTATGTATAGATTTTGTGTAACAATACATGAAATGAAAATTTTGTATAAAACAATAAAAATGTGATTGATAGACTCTAATTAACTCTTATCTGACTTGAGCCAAGTCTGTCTGCCAGGTTTGCTAAGAGGGCCTGTGACTACATAGACAGCCCGCCTGGGAGTGCTAGTTTCAGCCTCGTCTGATAATAAAGTCTCCGTAGTAATATATAAGCTTTCCGAAATGGAATTCTGCCATAGGTCACCATGGTCTAATCGGTTAAGGTATTGCATTGGGGCATTATCCCAAGGATTCCAGTTCGAGTCTGGTGCAGTGGCAAAATTTTATTTTGGGAAAATTAATTTAAAAATTATAGTATAAGTTAAGGCATTGGGGCGTTTACCCAAGGATCCCGGTTCGAGTCCGGTGCGGTGGCAAAATTTTATTTGGGAAAATTAATTTAAAAATTATAGTATAATCAAAAATTTTATTTTGGGAAAATTAATTTAAAAATTATAGTATAATCATTTTAAATTACTAGATGGCGCCACCTTAGTTCTAAATTCTAAATTAATTAATTAATTATTAACTCAATAGATAGTGGTACCATAGACTTTAATTCAAAAATAATCGTAGAAAAATTTGATATAGACTTTGTCCGTTGGAAAGTTTGGCTTGTTGGTTTATGTGATTGATAGATATTATGAAGAATTTTTATTTTGGATTTCATGTATATACCACAATGAGTAATGAAGAATGATATTGTTTCTGATTGTTTAATGAATTCTGTAAAATGATCAGCAAAATAGTGGTCAGTCCATATGAATTTTTTATATCAGTAATATTGAATGTTGTCTGTCTCTGGAATTTTCAATTTTTTTAGCAGGTTACATATTACTCAAGAGACTTGTTGTGTTATATTTATATATTCCATTTATAATAATTGTTGTGTTCTGAGTTGTTCTACATTTACTCAGATGCATTCACATTAAGTGTCATTTCTTAACATCAAAGATGACGAAAAGTGTTCATAACTTCTGCTATACTGGAAGATATCGAAAACAAATGATTGTAGCACTATTTAGCAGAGCAAACAAGAATTAAATGGCTAATTCTTGTTTGCTCTGCTAAATAGTGCTACATTCGTTTGTTTTTGTTATCAAAGATGACCAATAATATTCCAATGAGTGATGATGACATACCATTACTGCATATTACTATAAATATCACCAAATATGACCAATAATATTCCAATGAGTGATGATGACATACCATTACTGCATATTACTATAAATGTTATTGAATGAACGATTCCCCATTTTCTTCCTATATGTAAGACCAACATAACAGTACTATACACTATTTTATTTGTCTTTCAATGCTATTTGCATCATGTGCAATGTAATAATAATAATAATAATAATAATAGTAATTTATTATTATTGTTGTTATGTTATAGTACATCAATGTGGGCATGGAATATTTCCGGGTCAAAGGAGTACATCAATGTGGGCACGGAGTATCTCCGGGTCAAAGTGCTATTCGGACACGAGTCAAGACATAGCTACTTGTGATGTTTAATGGAGCTAAGTAACTGTCTGTGTCAATGCTGAGAAACTTTCTTATTATGTTATGTTTAAAGATGTCTGTGTCAATGTTGAGAAACTTCTCTAGGTGCGTTCATAGAAACGTAGGCAACAACCCTGGTCGTGTAGGTAACGACTCAACTCATTTGTTAAAATGACCAATGCCGTTCGATTTAGCACGGTTGTGATCCTCAGTCATGACTCTGGTCACAACAATAATGACCCAGCTCCAGAGCAAGGTCGTTTCTATCACGTGATCCGGTCACTCGCTCAATATGGCTGATATACATGTATACGAGTGTTTCCGTTGTAAATATACAACCGAAAATTACCAAGAAATATTGAATCATAATTATTTGAGTGCAGGTAAGAAAATAATTGGATAAAAACTTAATTTGAATCAATGAATTTCTTCTTGCAAAGTAATAATAATAATCGATTTAGTTTGAATATGCTTATAAATTAATTGTAATTTTTGAAGAAACTTTTATATTTAATTATGGTATATGTATACCTTTCATTTATTAGAATATTTATTAAACATAACTTTCAGTTTTTATAAGGAATAACAGATTCCATTTTCTACAAATCTTTTTCGATTTTTCAGATCAACCATCATCTGCTGCAATCTCTAATAATGTTAATTTAGCAAATGGTATCAATTTTTAGCTTATTCATTATATTAATTAATTTAATGCTATATTTTGGTGTTTTCATGATCATTTCATTAAAATATTCATTTCTTTATTCTAATTTTTTAACATTGTGCATTTGTTTAAGAATGATTAAAATATATATATATATATATATACTGTATTTATATTTGCAAAACCATCCAATGAAATATTTCACTGGAGAAATGAACATGTACATTTTTTTCTTTCTATTATGCAAGAAAGATTAAAAGATTTGCAATCTCCTCATATTTCAAATAAACAGGCTTGTATTTACTTGTAAATTTTATGATTTCAATAAGTAATTATAGATTATGAATAATATGCATCTATTGTATTATTTTGTAAATAGGTATGGCAGCAAATTTCTGAAAAATTCAAAGAAAAAAATTGGACATTAACTGCATTGCAATGTGAAAACAAATGGCGTAGTTTAAAAAAAACTTATAAAAAGATTAAAGATCATAATTCCCAATCAGGAAATGATCGAAAATTGTGGAATTACTATGATTTAATGGATGAGGTAAATATAAGAAAACAATATTTATTAGAATTATAAAACTTTCTAATTGAATAACTTCTATACTATAGATTTTATCAAAGAGACCAGAAATACAGCCTTTAGCAACTGCAAGTAGTGACAGTCATGAAGATATTGAAGAAGAAGTATTATTACCAACCGAAACTTCTAATATTTCTGAATCACAAACATCGGTTGTAACTTCAAATAAAAAATTACAGCAAAGAAAAAGGAAAAGAAGTAGAACCACAGTGGTTTAAAGAGTTTCGAGAAGTTAGCCAAAGGCAACATAATGAAAGAATGGAAATGCAAAAAAAACTAATAGATGTTTTATCTGTTATTGCAGATAAAACATCTAAGTAATTTTTTGTAAATAATTAAATGTATAAAATAAATTTGAAGTTTGATATATTTTTTAATGTAAAAAAATTTATTTTTCTGCAAAACACAAATTACAATTACAAAATTTATAGATGAAAATAATAACTGTTCACTTTCACTGTACAAAAAAATATATTTATATTAAAATAAAAGAAGTTTATGATAAAAGTGATACAATATATCCACGTTTTTCTGCCCCAGATTCTTCAATAGAATTACAATAGTCTGTGTTACAATTTAAATTTTCAGAAAAATTAAAATTTCCTAAATCATCATTGTCAATATCATTATATTCTAAACATAAATTGTGTAAAGTACAACAAGCAATAATAACCATTGGTATTAAATCTGTTTTGCTCATATCTAAATATTTTAACCTTCTAAATCTACCTTTCAGAAGAGCAAATGCTCTTTCAATTACACATCTGGTAGCACTAATCTTTTCATTATATAATTTTTGATTAACAGTTAGATGACCATTATCTCTGAAGGGTGTTAAAAGAGTTGACATGCATGGATAAGCTGCATCTCCTATTAAATGTCTGTAGTTGGGAAAATTTAAAGGATTTCTTAAAATACTGTGCAATGGTGATTTTCTTAAAACTCTAGCATAATGCACACTACCAACTTCACCTGCATAACAATGAATGAATTTCATTTGAGCATTACATACAGCTTGTAAAATAATTGAATGAAATCCTTTTCGGTTTATATATGAATCTGAAGAATGCTTAGGAGCTTTAATTGCAATATGGGTACCATCTACAGCACCAATCACGCCAGGAAATCCTTTTATATTTTGAAAATCACTTATTATTTCCTGCATTTCATTTTGTTCTGGCCACTTTATATAATATGGTGTTATCTTTTTTATTGCTTTAGTAACAGTAATAAAGGCTGCAGAAGCAGTTGATTTTGAAACATTAAATCTGTCAGCTATCCCCCTAAAAAACACAATAAATATTTATTATTCATTGTTTATTCTCTAAATTTTATTTATGTTTAAATTAAAAGATAATGTAAGAAAAAATAATTCAAATCCAAAAATAAACATCAAGTTGCTAACAATAAGTTTATTCAAATTTATAATATTTTTATTTTTATAATGAACTTAAAATATAATGATCTAAAAAATGAGAATTATTTATTGAAGATGTTTATCTAATAATAATTTTTTAAAACTCCTCAAATATATGCTTTACAATATTAACTTAATACTTTGTAAACAATGGTATTTTTAATACTAATTCCTTTGGTAATTTTTGACAAATTTTTTCTATTTCATTCTGACAATCAATAGAACAAAATTCATAGATTGGCATACATCTAATACAACAAATGTTTATTGTTTTATTGGAGTTAAAAACAAAAATGAAAGGTTTTATTATATAAATAATACATTACCTGAAAGATTCTTAATTTGCCATTGTCCAAATAAATATCATGATCATTTTTGGAAAATGAAGTGGTTTTTTGCCTCTTATCACATCTGATTTTCGTAAAAAGCTCAAGTTGTTTATTAAATGCTGAAAAGCAGACCTTGTTAATTGAAAGTGAGCTTGGAATTGACGATCTGAATACCTGTATTTTAAACATATATATAAAAATATAATAAATACGCTTTATAACAAAATAAGGAAATATAAAATTATTGATTAAATATAGATCAGTAACTACTTACCGTGGAATAACAGATTCATAGTAGCTTTGTACTTTATTTCCTTTTACTATTTTTTTCCATTAAAATATTTAACATTAAATTTGTTAATTGTAAGTTCTCAGACTCGGACTCCTACTCATTTTAAATAAATAAATTTACTGCAGATGTAATTGCTGATAAAATTATTTTGTTCTTTTGGCTTTGGTTTTCGAAAACAACCGCCATGTTGTACACATGATTAAGCGACCACTGCCATTCGTAGAAAAACATCTCCAGCTTCGACCGATGACGTCATCCAGTCACAACCAGGAAATTTCTGTGGGTTGTTGCCTATGTTTCTACGAACGCACCCTATGTTGCATGTATTGAGTAGAGATGCTTTTTGTAGTGTTATGCATGTCTTTGGATGTAGATCTAGTGTTTTGAGGCTTTTGTGTAATGTATGAGGGATTACTCCTGTGGAGGAGAGAATGATGGGTACTATAAACTACCTTTTGCATTCCCCAGAGATGCTTAATTTCTTGTGAGAATTCTGTGTATTTGCTAATTTTCTGGGTGAATGCATCCTGGATGTTGTGTGTGTCAGGTATTGAGATGTCTATAATGTAGGTAACTTTGTTCTGCTTGTCTATGAGAGTGATGTCCAGTCTGTTGTGGTATATGGTTTTATCTGTTAGGATTGTTCTGTCATAATACATCTTGTGTGTTGAGTTTTCTAGGATTGTGTCAGGTATGTAATTGTAGTATGGTGTGAGTGTGTTCATTAATTTGTGTTTGGTTGCAAGCTTTTGATGTATTATGTTTGCTACTTGGTTGTGTCTGTGCAGGTAATCTGTTTGTGCAAGTAGCTTGCAACCAGATGTAATGTGTTGAATCGTTCCAGGAGCTATGTGGCATTTCCTACATGTGTCATTTGTTAATGTGCTGTCTTTCAGGATGTATTTTCTGTAGTTTTTCGTGTTTATTACCTGGTCTTGTATAGCTATTGTAAACCCTTCTGTTTCAGTAAATAGATCCCCCCTGACTAACCAGCTGTTTGATG
>AYEL01090639.1:0-123283 GCA_000484575.1 Olivierus martensii
TGTTGTGATATTTGTTGTGCTACCTGAGTTTTAATGCTTTGTAATGTACTGTGTGGTATGAGGTTTCTGTGGATGATGGTTCTTCTTTGATCTGCTATGCGTTGTTCTGTAACTGTGATGTTTGGGTATCTGCTTGTGAATTTGTCATAGAGTTCCCTTCTGTATCCTGTAATGTTAGTTTCGAATTTTGTAAAAAAAAATCATTTGCATCGCCTATTCCACCCACGTACACCCCTCCGCCACTTTGAGGCAGCTTAGCAGGATTCAGGAGGGGTTATTATTATTATTATTATTATTAGCTTTGCAATTAATTACATACCATCATATTATTTTTATTAAAAGATTTATTGCTATATTTGGAAAAATACAGCAATTGCTAAATCATTTTATAAATATAGCTAGCAAAGCAGTCTGGCAGCACCTGAGTATACTTCAAATTATTTTAGGGAAAATTCAAATTTTGGTTATTTTGATTAATAAAGTACAAGTCCTCAACTTATAACACTATCAACATATGATACCTGTGTATGTAATTATAATGCAATCAATAAGCCATATGATTGATTAATATAATTCATACACATATGAGTTCCTGCAAAATAATCTGATTAAATAATCAGATTATTTAATTTTTCCTGCAAAATAATAAATGATCATGCAGGAATCTCAAAACTAAAAGATATAATTTGAATAATAAGAAACATACTTAATATTTGAATATTCTGCAATATTGGGTTCAATTAAATCTACAATATTTGAATAAATTGAAAAAATTAAAAAGCATGCATAAATTAAGAAAAATTAAATATATTAATTCATCTAATTAATATTAAAAATACTTACAATGATTATTTGCAGATAAGTACTGAGACCAAATCTCCAAACCAGTTGTTTGGTTCTCTCCTATTTTTACACCAAGCAATATATGACTTATTTCAATAGGAATAGGAAATTTAATTAATATATCAACTGGAGGTCTAATAAAATATTCAGCCCAAAATCCATTTTTCTTTATAGCTTGATTGATAGCTATTAAATTGTGGACATCATATCCATCACGACACACATGGCTGCTTGATATTACTGGTGAATGATGTTCTTGACAAAAGTTAATAGACATTTTATATATACAAATTTATTAATATAAATATTTGTCCAACTTAATATTTATTTATAGATACATTTTTTCTTTTTTTGATCTATATTTACCTGAAAATAAGAAAATATAATTATTATAAACAAAACTAATTTAATTCTAATTGTTAATATAAAGATTAAGTAATAATTCCATTTATGAAACAATTATTATTTGATATTTTAGTATTAAATTAATGATATCCAAAAATAACTTGTTAGACTATTAAAAATTTTATGTAAAAGCACTTTCAGATAGGCCTCACTTCAATTATATTCTCTTCAAAATTTTCAACAGAATGAAACTGAAGAGAAGTTTAGTTTGAAAGGACTTTTATATATATAATCTAATAAATAGTTTTCTGGACTTTATTGATGGTACAGACTTAATATCATCATTTTGATATTAAATTAACAACTTATATCTTTTTACTGAAATATTAACCAGCAATTCCATATCCTATTATGAATAAATGAATGAATGAATGAAAGATATGTTAAATTTAAAACTTAATTTTACATTAGTGACATTTGTACAAAATGTATATAATAGGATTATAATGTAAGATATGATGTACAATTGTATAAAATGCAAACTATATTATCATTGTGAAGTGCATGAGACTGACAGATGAAACTGACAGGTTTAGGCCAAGATGTGGTCAGTGGCATGTTGCAGGTAAGGACAGGTGATGAGGTTAGACTTCAATGATTCAGAGACTGCTTTAAATAAGCCAATAACTTCCTTTATTGAGAGAGATTCTTTACACTATTGACATTGTGACATTTGGCTTAAATCTGTCACTGCAATGGGAGAATAAATACCTGTGTTAATTCTTGACGAAGCAGATCACTGAGTTGTCTTGTTTTGATGGTCAAGTAATGATGCACACAACAGTCTTTATTCCAAACAACAGAGAATAACAGGAAACACTCACTGGAGAAATAATGTATCAGTGACTTGTTGGATCCCTTGTAATATGTATTGAAGATGATGACGACAACGGATTGCAGGCGAATTCAGTCTTCCAACTGATGTGGATGAGGCCAACCCTCGGATATCACCTCCAGTCAATATCTTGGACTTAGATGATCAATCACCATCCTTCATTGAGGGAAGACACACTATTCTTCATTGCTGGAGCACTCTCAGTTGTTTGTCGGGGCACCCTCAGTACACTCCTTCCTTTTCTTATATAGACAGAAGTCTATATATATGTATCTGCTGTGCAAATAACGAATTTCTTACCAAAAACAGGACGCAAAGCATCAATGGATGTGAATAAAACCATCTTACATGTAAACATTCTGCATCAATCTAATTTCTGATTTTTCCCTTTTTATTTTTTTGGAATCTAAAGATTTAGTTAAATTTTTGCTTCCTTTTTTGGGAATGAATTTACAAAATCATGATTTTATTATTAATAAGAAAATAAACTTTTTAATAAAATTATAATGGCAGCAAGTCCATTTGGATCTTTTAAGGCTGTACAGGGGTCAGATCCTCACATTATTGTACAACTGAACTGTACAGTGTCATATGATTATAATATGCAGCAATTATGGTAATAAAATATTGTATAACCCAAACCAATATTTTAGAATATTTCATAAACATGTTACTATATAATATTTGAAATTTTATTTGGGAAAGTATTTTGATTTTTATTTCAAATAACATATTTATATGAATAATTATTTATTTGAAGATAAATTATTTGATAAGTAATTTATCCTGGAAATTATTTCAAATAAATTATTTGAAAGCCAGATTGCCTTTACATAACATTATCTTTTATTTGACAATATTCCAATTATCTGAAAAATTATTTGTTATTTCAAATAAAATTTGTCCAGATTTGTCTCCCACATAATACATTACACTTTAATGGGAAATTGATATCCAATGTACCATATTTGTTAGCTTGTAAGACACTTCAGCATAGAAGATACACACTAATTTTGGAATAGTAAATTTAAGGAAAAAAATTTGTTGTTAGCACAATGGAAAATAAAACCCAAAAGCCAATAAAGTAAAGTATATGATTATTTTGTTGTTATTATTATTATTATTATTATTCAAATTCATTATACACATGATCATCTTTATCTTCAATATGATCATAAATATTAATTAGGGCTTAAATATAAATTCAATTGTTACTCCAATGTCAGTCCAGTAATTATTGAAAAATGAATTGACTATTCATTATAATATCTATATAATGAAATAAATTATCTGTTAAATATATTTTGCTGCTTGCCAACTTTTCAGTTTTTTGTGTGCACTGTATAGTCACTTTTGGCTTATAAGATGATTTTTTAAGATATTTATAAGGAAAAATGTGCATCTTATAAGCTGATAAATACAGTATGTTTTTCAATATAAGTCATGTTTTTTTAGGAAGATAATGTATGAAATGTGTAAGGACTCTCCATATATATACAATGCTTTTCATATAAGAAATTACATCAAGTAATAACAGAAATTAGAAAACAAAGTTTGCTATTTAATTGTATACGTACTTAGAATTCTGAGAAATTGATAAGAAAGGATTATGGTAGTTTAATAGGATCAAATAATTAATGGAACAATAACCTAAGGTATGGAATTTTTGAAAATGATTCTCCAGAAAAAGAAGTTCTAATAGGTTAGAAATGTTATTAAGTAAAAAGATAGCATATAAAAGGATGGAGAATTTATTCCAAAGATGGAAAAACAAACAAAGAATTAACAGAGACAGGTAAGAGTATTGCTTATTAATATATTATATAAGGGTATATTGAATATGGAGCTTAGCACTACAATCATTTAATGGTCTATTGTGCATCTTTTAATAGAATTATTTATCATAAATCTTTTCTATATCTCTCTTTGAGTCCATGTCTTTATGTGACAAGAGGATTGCATGCTCCAGTGATCTTTCTGGAATGCTGGTAGTTCAGCTTTGCCATAATGGCCAGATATTAGGAACCTGATGAAGTGGTACCTAGTTATCTAGATGCCTCAAGAGAGCAGCCTTTTCATAGATTACATCATTATTGGGTGATCACCAATATGACAAAACTACCATCCTGATTTTCAAAATTCAAAGATATAAAAGTTGGATTGTCAAACATGGATTTTCAACTGGATAAAGAATAATGAGAATGGAAACAAAGTATGAATGGAAATTGGATGTATTAAATGTAAATAGATGAGTGAAAGGAAATGAACAAGAACTTGCAAACAAAATGTGCAACTGCAAAGTCATGAATTCTAATGAAGATCAATAATATTAATTACAAACTAAACCTAATGGTTCTAGCGACTCTGCAATCCAGAGTTCGGCCTGAGCTCAGGTCTTCTTCTAAACTCTAACTTAAAATTAATTAACTTCAAAACAATCTAACAACAATGTAACGTGTAACAGACGAAACAAAACTGGAAACCGGAAATCAGAACTTACAACTAAAAGTGCCAATTAAGTGTTAGGACTAGATGAACAATGATGTTAGAAACTTATGCTAATAAATTGAATTTCCTCAAATAAGTTAGATAATAATGAATATAAAATTTATTAGACTCAAAAACACTTACAAAAGTGTTAATTGAAGCTTTATTTAAACGAAATAAAGCACAATGAAAAAACCTCAAAACTTATTTAATCCAATTCAAATATCCAAAATCAAGTTATTCACAAGAAACAAACCTTAAATACTACTTAATTCTACTACCTCCGCCACCGATACAAACTTCAAGCAAATTGTAGACCTTTACAAGAATTCCAACGTCACTTAACCAACCTTACGTTGATACAACACCTCGTTGAGTCGTTGGTTGCGTCGGCTTTTATATATGAGTGACATACAGTCCCGTGTTGTTTCATTTACATAAATACACATAAAAAGTTTAAAGTTATTAGCTTACAGAGTAATTCATTCATGTCATCCTCTTACAATTTAATTTATTGAATAAAACATCAATACGGGATCATTCTTATATTCTCATATCGGATCAGTGGGTAAAACTTATTCAGATTAGATGACATCATTACCCAGGACAGCTCTTCCAGAGGAAGGTTTCCAATTCTGTAACACATGATAGCTAACTACTACGACGGGGAAAGTGGAAGTAAGTCAACTTTTAAACTAAAATATAATACGTTAGATAATAATGAAAATAACAATAAATAATAAAAGTGCATAACAAAATAAAATAGGACAGGTCAGAGTTAACTTCCTCACACAACTATAGGCTAGATGTCTCTGTATGAGTGAAACATATTGAAAGGGACATGCACTTGAGTGTGTATGTCACATATTGATGTTGTAGGAATATGGTCTGGAGTAAAAGATAATGAGCAAGCAAAGAGTGGGTAGCTGTGTTAATGAATGAGAGAACAAACCAGTATCTGTTAGAATACAATGTGTGAATGACAGAATAATATGGATAAGGATGAAACTGGGACTTCTGATATTTCTGATAGCACTGTATGCTCCTGTAAATGCTATGAATAAAAATGAAAAAGATAAATTTTGGTGTGACTTGAATGATGTGATAAATGAAAGTTGTAATACTGAATGAATGATTGTGGCAGGAGATTTGAATAGTAGAGTTGATTGGAGAGAAATGGAATAGGATTTTTTGGGAAATATACTAATCCTAAAATGAATGCTTATGAGGAGTGACTGCTGGATATCTGTGTTAAAACAGGATTGCTTGTCTCAAACAATTGTCATTGCTTGTCTTTAGGCATGTAATCATCCATCAATACAGCTGGGAGAGTGATGAGACAACAGATCAGAGGAGCATGATTGATTTGATTGTGCAAGATAAAAATCAAGAGGGAAAGTTATAGACACAAGATGGATCAGATCTCTAACTAATGATCCCTAGGATGAATGAATTGAAGGGATAGAGGAATATAAGAAAGACAAAAGAAATAGAGATGCAAATGAAAGTGGAGGAATGCATATGAAGCAAGAAGTATGAACTAAAAAAATTAAATAAAGCATTTTAGTGCAGTGATGAGAAGAGATACTTGAGCAGTTTAGCTGAAATGACATGATTGTGTATCTTGAATGATGTAATATGAAAGAAGTGTAGAGTAAAAAGGAGTATGATAGATCAGTATGTAAATCAACTTTGAAATAGTTTGACCATATAGATGAATAGAGAACAATTAACAAGGCAAGTATATGCTGGACAAACAGAGGTAAATGTAGGAGAGGAAGGTTGAAGAAAGAGTGGGGAGAACAAGTGGATGAATATCTGAAGTTGTGTGATGATTAACTTTTCTTCCTTGGGAACATGTGGAATAGCTAAATTTTTTATTCAATTTGATAGATTTTTTTTGAGAATAAATGTTGATTTCACATTGAAAGTTGTGAAGTATAGATAAGTTTTTTTTTAGATTTTTTACAGATATTATATAAATTATAATTTAGTAATTTGATTTATTTTGATTTGAATTTGACCACAAATTTTAAGATAAATTTTTCAATATCTGTAAAAAATCTTACTACTACTTATCAATCTATTATTGCTTTATCTCTTCAAAAAGAGTGCATGTACTCTGTTAAAAGTATGTAAATAGTAGCCAGTGTCATATAAATTATTAAAGGACATCTGCCAAACTTCATATCATTGCAATGTTTATTAAATATTCTAATATTTTCAGAAAGTTATATAATATGCTACATATCCTAATAAACTGAAAAATTAAATTTAGACAATTCTTAACATTCCTTCAATTATAGAAATTTGGAATTCTTTGAATTATTTATGTAAGTTGTCTTTTGAAAGTGTCTTAAATAATAGACAAAATCAACTTAATTTTGCAAAAAGCATATAAAACAATTAAAACTTTCATGCAGATCAATGCCATTATTATTACAAACCCAAAAGGAATTTTTTCTTTTCTTCTATAATAAATTTCTTCACTTAATTTCAAAAATTTAATATTTTGTTATTTTTCATTTATCATGTTATACAGTAATACTAATATGCTTATCATGAGATCATTTTGTATTTGTCTAATTGATAAACTGTCAGTGATAACGAAATCTTATGTAAAATAACTTCATTCAATAGTTTTACTTGCTAAAGTAACATATCATTCAATGTACTCAATGAAATTTTTTATGAAGTGATTGCAAACAAAATATTGCACTCGTAGATACTGAAAACAATTCACATAATTTGCTCCCATTTATATCTTCCTCGTGTGTTATAGGATTAAAATAATTTTGTGATTTTAAAACTGTCAAAAAGCATTTTAAAAGGAAATTTTATACTTACAATGATTAAATAGCTATAATATACAGAATTCTTTAACCTTTCTTGTACTAAACAGCTGATTCTATAATTCGTAAATAATTTATTACTTATGTAAATAAATTATATTGTACGAGCTTAAAGGTTATACAAAACAAATTTATAGATATTATAATTTAATATAATTATTTTTTCACCATTCTCTGACAATATGGATATATTAAACAACAAATTTTAAAACTATCTAAAATATCCCCATAACAAAAAGTTAAATACCTTAATAAAAAAAAAATACTGTAATTAATTTTTATAAATATCAGCATAGTTAAAATTGTGAATTATTTATATTAATTTATTTAATTTTATACCAAGAATTAATATAGATCTAAATATAACAATTCATAATTAAAAAGCAATATAATTATGTTTTATTAAATTCAACGATTGACTTAAATATAAATGTATATAGTTTTTCTCATTACTGTTTATAAAGAAAAATTATTAATGTATATTTTTTAAATTAAATGATAAGTAATCAACGATTTAAAAATACATACTGGTTAGACTGCTGCCAATGGTATGTTGCTAGAGATAAATAATAATCTAAATTGGAGGGCCGGATGGCTGAGAGGTAAACGGCATGCCACGCAAAAGGACCCGGGTTCGCGTCCCGGATTTTTTCGGGGTACTGGGCCCGGCCTGGTGATTCTTGTCCTTCACCATCCGGCGCCCCTCCACGGGTGTGGATGCAGCCCGTGGTTGGAACTGGCCCAGTCCCCTTAATAATCTCCCTGATTGGAAAAGGGGCATAAAATATGCAAAACAAGGGATATATCTGGCTAGCAAAACAATATCAATTTGCTATAGCCGCCGATTTTATTATATGATGCTGCTGGTGAGATAAACCAATGTAGCGGACGGTATCGCTTATTGCTAGAATTGAGCAGTCTATTCAGTAAGTAACGCATCGAATAAATAAAATATTAAATAAATTGGCGACTAAATCTGTTCTACCTAGGTACTATTCAAGGGTTCTGCTATGCTGTACAGCCCAATTAATCAAATTAATCAATCACTGAATTACTGGCAATAAAAACTATAGCGATATTTAAGACTAGCAGTAATTAAGCTATGAGTTAAGCTGGCAAATCTAAATAAGGAATTTTTTTTGTCGGCAACAGCTTTAGAGCCCGTCATGGACAGACTGGTTATGATTCGTGATAGATAATCGAAAGGTTGCAGAATGGCCAAACATAGTTTGGCATTTTAGAAAAATTGTGTATGGAATTTGGAACAGAACCTAACCAAGTTAATAAACGATTGCTTTACCACACAGACATTCGGCCGACATAACGAAATTTAGATAATTTCCCCGAAGGATTATTAATTATTAATAAGAGTAAAATCGGATTATTCTGGAATTATTTTAAAGATAAAGATCAACGTAATTCAAACTAATTTTTAACTTATAATCAGAATTTAACTTCTGTATAGCAAGAAGTTGTAAGCAGCTTGGACGCATGCTAGAGTTTCACCAATCTAGGATTGAATTCGATCTACACTTCCAGATTTTTTAGTAACAAATGCCGCCACTTTCCACTCAGTAGAGTACTAACGTAAGTGGCGGGACAAAACAAGTCTTTCTATAAGCTGCTCACCATTGAAGAGGGATCAACCGGATTGTGAAGGTGATCGGCGGCCAGGATCGGACCCTATGATAAATTTTCCAAGTGGTCGGTCCCGAGATTCGAATCCGGGTTTTCTAGGGAGGAAAGCTGAAGCGTTTCCCGCGGCCAATCCGGCCGCTCCTCCAGATATTTTAGGAGAGTACGAACCAGGCCATTTTTTTGTCAATAGATGACGCCACATTCCATTCTAGAAGAATACTATGTGGCGGGGCGAAACAAGCCCTTCCACAGGCTGCCCACCGCTGCGGACGGGTTAGCCGGATTACTTTATTCTTCATCTGATGATCGACCACATACCAGAATAACTCCGCCACTTATAGCATCTGATTGATCGGCCGGGTAGCCGCATGCATTACTTTCATCTTGGAGAATTGAGTTCAATTCCCAGGTCCCACGGCTCCAATTTTTTCACGAAGGGTTCGGGCCCGGCTCATTAAACTCCAACCTCCACAAGGGTGTGGGCGGCTGTGATGGGCATGGAAATATCCCATCGCTTAGTACTTACCGTGCGGAAAGTAGCGTAAAACCATGCAGAAATAAACTATTCCACTGGTTGGTCACGGAATAAACAGTGGGATTAGGACCCAACTCGACGAGCCGAGGATCAGGGCTTGGCTCTTTGAATCCCATCTTCCACTCCATCGAGGAGGGCCCGCTTTGATGCAGTGATGGGGGTTGGTATCAAAGACACTATATCTGTATCTGTTTAGCAGCTGGGTTAGGGTTTTTTTGTCAGATAATGCCAGACTCCATTTAGGTAGAATACTATGTGGCTGGGCGAAACAAGCCCTTCTACAGGCTGTCCACCCCTGCGGAGGTGTCAGCCGGATTGTGGAGGACAGGGATCGATGGGCCGGGCCCGGACCCCATGATAAATATTTTCAAGGCTGGGACCCGAGACTCGAACCCGGGTCCTCCAGAGTGGAAAGCCGAAGCACCCGAGACTCGAACCCGGGTCCTCCAGAGTGGAAAGCCGAAACGTTTTGAGTCCTCACGCGGAATCCGCGTGAGAATAGGATCAACTAGATAGGCTGGACCGGGCCCGGACCCCATGATAAATATTTTCAAGGGGTGGGACCCGGGTCCTCCAGAGTGGAAAGCTGAAGCGTTTCTACGCGGCCAATCCGGCCAGGGGATCGACGGGCTGGGCCCGGACCCCATGATAAATATTTTCAAGGAGTGGGACCCGAGATTCGAACCCGGGTCCTCCAGAGTGGAAAGCCGAAGCGTTTCCACGTAGCCAATCCACTGGGTCCTCCAGAGTGTAAAGCCGAAGCGTTTCCACGCGGCCAATCCGGAGGTCCTCCAGAGTGGAAAGCCGAAGTGTTTCCACACGGCCAATCCGGCCATCCTCCAGAGTGGAAAGCTGAAGCGTTTCCACGTGGTCAATCCGGTAATCCTCCAAAGTGGAAAGCCGAAGCGTTTCCACGCGGAATCCGGCCGACCACTCCAGAGTGGAAAGCCGAAGCGTTTCCACGCGGCCAATCCGGCCGACGACCCACGATAAATATTTTCAAGGGGTGGGACCCGAGACTCGAACCCGGGTCCTCAGAGTGGAAAGCCGAAGCGTTTCCACGCGGCCAATCCGGCCGACTCAACCTTGGGATATGGTTTCCATGCGGCCAATCCGGCCGATCCCTCTTTTGGGTTAGTAAAAACCCGTTTAACGCGGTTTTTCAAGGGGTGGGACCCGAGACTCGAACCCGGGTCCTCCAGAGTGAACGTTTCCACGCGGCCAATCCGGAGGTCCTCCAGAGTGGAAAGCCGAAGTGTTTCCACACGGCCAATCCGGCCATCCTCCAGAGTGGAAAGCTGAAGCGTTTCCACGTGGTCAATCCGGTAATCCTCCAAAGTGGAAAGCCGAAGCGTTTCCACGCGGTATCCGGCCAAAGTATTATCCATTAGAAAAATACAACATTATGTCTTTGTAAACTGAGGTTAGGTTAGATTAAGCCGCCATATCATGGATATTCTGTATCTGGCGGCGGCTACTTAGAACCGATCACAGGCTGACCAACACCCATGATGGGGTTGAACGGGCCGGTCCCGGAACCCTCCTAAAAAACTGGAGGTATGGGGCCTGGATTTGAATTAGGATCCTCCAGGGTGATAAGTCAAAGCTTTACCACGCATCATCCGGCCAACTTTAGCAGCTGGGCCGATAGGTTCATAGAGTCTGGGTGCACTAAAAGGTTGTCAGTTGTGATGACATTTTACGAAGACATCCCTGCACTTCATGGTACGTGGACAGACGTACGCCGGTGACCTATGGAACATATCAGGTTTGGGGATCTGCACTAGGCTGATGTAAATTCCGTTCCTTTCTCGAGCCTCAATAGTATGTCCCTACAGTATTTGAGGACTTAGTTGACGGTCCATGATGCCGAGTGATGCTGTCCCACACGAAGAAAGTCATACCTTGGGCGGAAGAATAGGCTACTGTCTCTATACTCTACGAGAAAGCTCTGAGGTTCGTCAGCTGACTACTCAAGTCCCTGCGGGCTGTGGTTTAGAATTAGCCCATGTATGCTCTAAGCAGAAATCCTCTAATAAAGTCCCAAATTCCAAGGTGAAGAGATGAACTGGTCGACTTTGGACTGATGGGAACTCGTCTTCTGATCTTGGTAGGAGCTTCGGCTTCTCCGATACATATATAAGCAAGGTGTTCAAACACGGCGGATTCACGGTGTCGGTCCATACTGTCCCCTTGGTGGCCTGTGCCGGTTCTCTTTTAGGCCATCTAGGATACCAAACAGAGGTATCCCTCCGCCTGCAGATAGGTGAAAGTATTCACCTTGAGTGCTCTTCCTCTGTTAGTGTTACGAGTCTGAAGATCTTAGTTTTTTTTATCAACAGTTGTCGCCAGTTTTCGTTCTGAAGAATACGGGCCGAAACAAGCTCTTCCAGTCTGCCCACCCTTGAGGGGGGGTCAGCCGGATTGTATTGGACGGGCTGTGAATCGTAACTATGAAAAGTGGAATGCATTCTTTAAAAGCATACTCCGAGAAAACAAATTGAAAGCGCGTAAAACGAAAACCAAATAAGCAGAATCCGATTTTTGGCAAAAGTAGTTTTGATTAATCTAGTTTCAAGATCTAGCTCAGTCAATATTAATTTTAACTACCATTAATCTGGTAAAACTGGTTTTGAATACGCCAAACTAGTATCGGTTGAAGAGGAATTAGGCAAAACTTGGGAAAATTAGATACTCGAACTTTAATTAATTTAAAACAGTTCATTATAAATCGCATATTATGCGAATTTCTAAAATGAATGATTGGAAAGATCAATTAACATATGCTAAAATGCTTCACAGCAACACATTGACAAAGAACATGCATATATGATAGTTTAATTGCATTTTAACATGTTCAAGATTTATATTAAAATCAGATATAGGAAAATAAAGAACAAAAGAAATAGTAGTAATTAAATATGAAATGACATTTTCTATTATCATCATTAATAATTATAATATTTTATTTTAGTTAAATAATTACTGTACTTACATTAAAAATTCAGTTCAATATTTTTGCCTGTTTTTAAGAATGTTTTTTTTTTATAAACAATGAACTTTAATGACTCATATAAATTATAATGACAACAGCTGCCAATTACAACTTATTAATGACATTACTGCTATTAATTTTTGCAACTTAAATTGTGATCATTTTCAAAATGTCATAATTTAAGTTCTAAAAATTAATAGTTTTTTCTTATTTGAAACATATTTAATCTAGTTGTAAATTAAAAATAACACACATCTGGTGTGATGTAATCTTAAGATTATTAACAGTCAAATTAGTTTTAATGAATTCCTTTAAACTATCAATAGTTTTGCTACGAATTTTTTGATTGATGAATGAACAACAGAAACACATTATGTTCATAATAAGTGAAACATTTGTGGTACTTAGGAGAAATAAAACCAATTTTTATTACAGATCATTAATAAAAACAGAATTGCAAATAGGAAAATGTTATCCATGAAAATTTGTAAAAAATTCTTCAAGAATGCTGCCAACATAAAATTGTAAACTTCCTTAAAACATTGAGATTTTTAAGTAATATTTTTTTTTTTGAAATTCTTGCTGGAGTTGTAATAGATTTTATTAAAGAAATGTCATTTACAATGCCATAGCATTAAATATTCCAAAGAAAAGTTCTTAGATAGTAATTTGAGTAAATATGTTAGATAGTAATCAAATCAGCTATGTTAAAAAATAAAAAAACTGTGTAGTGCATTATTAATTTCAGTTAATATAACAACAAATAAAAAAAAACTTTAATAAAAAAAAATTTATTCATCATCCATAATTTCATTATCATTAATATTTAAATTTTCTTCTTTTGTTTTCATATATTCATTCCACTGTTCAGGAATATTCTTAAATTTTTGAATCTTTCTCCTTATTTGGGCTGGAGTATCTTGTTGATAATTTTTTGGATCACGAGCCATTGCCTGCAAAAAAAATCATTTTACCGTAAAATATATTGCAAAAATCATTGTCGTCACTTTTAAATTATTTTTATACAAATAATTTTTGCTTTATTCTGTAGATGAATGTAATGGCAAATTTTTGAATATTTTACTTTAGATCAATTATTATTTAATATATTTACTTCAAACAATTATAATTCCAATGCTGAAAGTGCTGTTATTTGTTTCTTTATTACAACATCCTTGACATCAAAAAATTATAATTCCAATGCTGAAAGTGCTGTTATTTGTTTCTTTATTACAACATCCTTGACATTATAGTCAGTTTAGTTGTTTTTAGTTAAGTCACCCAGATCCTTCCTGAAAAACTGGAGATATGAATCTGAATTCAGATCTTCCAAAACAATAAGTATTAATTTAAGTTAGGTTAGGTTAGGTTAGTTTAAGCTGCCATATTCTCATGGGATATTCTGTATCTGGCAGCAGTCACTTATAAAATCGTGAATCTGAATTCAGATCTTCCAAAACAATAAGTATTAATTTAGGTTAGGAATATGGCAGTTTAAGCTGCCATATTCTCATGGGATATTCTGTATCTGGCAGCAGTCACTTATAAAATCCATCACAGGCTGGCCAACACCCATGATGAGGTCAACCGGAAGCTATCAATTTATCTCACAGCTATCTTGATATTGTATCAAAGAAAATTATAACAAATAGAAAATAGGTGCTTTTTGTCCAGTAATATTCCCATTAATGTAGTCTCACTTAAATATATTTTCACTAAGATGTATAAAAACAATATTACTACTTATTCTTGCTATTTCACCTAAAATTTTCTCCATTCAGAATTGACACAATGCAGTGGGATCTGAAATAGCCGGCTCACTTAAATATATTTTCACTAAGATGTATAAAAACAATATTGCTACTTATTCTTGCTATAATGTATGGATTTCACCTAAAATTTTCTCCATTCAGAATTGACACAATGCAGTGGGATCTGAAATAGCCAAAGCTACACAGTACAATATATTTTATCATAATTTCATCATACTAAATAAATCATTTTTTAATAAATGAAACAAAATATAAGCAATGTCTATATTTCTTTGATTCTAAGATGTAATTTATTTCACCTTTTTTAACATTGTTGAAATCAGGATATATTTTAAAATTAAAATAAAATCTTAAAATTTAAAGAATTTAATTCGAAAAACTTCTACTATTGAAATATTTACAATTATTAAGTTGAATAAATGTGAAATGTTAATATTGAAATGATGAAAGCTAAATAATAATTAAAGCATAATAAAATAGAAATAATGCATTATGAGGCAGTTGAAAAATATTAAATTTCAGAAAAAAATGAATAGACTTAGACATCTTTGTCAACTTCTAGTCTGGAACTATCTAACCTTTATAATGCAATTCATATGTTCACCTAATATATAGGAATACATAAGGATTTTTTGAATGATGGTGAATGTAATTGACTGATTTTTATGAAATTAAAAAGACTTATCAGGCCATTGATTAGCATAAAAATGAAGCCATTACTATTTCTCCTTCTAATAATGGAACTGAGTATTTAATCATCAAATAGACAATTACTAGTCCCACATTAGACTGATGACATATTTTAATTGCAGATCTTTAATTAGTTAAAGATCTGCAATTAAAATATGTCACAGTTTAAAGTCAATTAATTAGTTTTCAATATATAAATTCTGAAATTTCAAAGATGTCAAAATAGTTGACATCTTTGAAATTTCAAAATTTATTCTTTCCAAAAAATTGTTATTTAAAAATATATTTAATGTCTTAAAGCATCTGTAATATTCAGGGTGCAGCAAAAGTAATGCCCTTTTTTTTAACTGGAGCGATGCCAATCCACATTAATTTGAAAAAAAAATGTTAACCTACCAGGAGTTACAATTTGAGCCGCCATTTCTTCCATGAGAATAATAGGGCCGATATTCTTTGATGGTACACTGGTGCCTTGCAATTCGACATTTGAGTTTCGCAGGTTGGCGCATGCACGTGCATGGAACTATGTGATGTCATTTGCTATTTTATCTTTTTTTTTGGGCTACTTTGGTGTTTGCCCATATTTCTGTTAATTTTCAATTCCACATTTTTCAGAAAGTAAAAAGTTTGTAATTATTATTATTTTTTTGAGAGAAATGTAAGGTCCAATTCTACATTTTTCAGAAAGTAAAAAATTGTAATTATTAATTTTTTTTGAATGAAATGTAAAAATGGGTTCAAAGAGAACTGACCAGAGGAATAATTCCAAAAAGAAGAACAATTGATTGAACAAAGAGATGAAGAAAAAATTGTAGATAAAGTGCAGAAAGGTAGAACAATAAAGAGATGATGAAAAAAATTGTAGATAAAGTGCAGAAAGGTAGAACAATTAAAATGTCGAAAAAAAATTGTAGATAAAGTGCAGAAAGGTAGAACAGTTAAAATATAACTCAAGTATGGCGTACCTAGGACAACTGGGGCAACATTTTGCAACAGAGAGAGAAGATTATAGTTGCTAATGTGTCTACTGGAAGACTTCATTCCAACATCCAAGAGCTAATAAATTGTGTGTTGTGTATAACAGATGCTAGGGTGTCTGCTGGAAAACTTCATTCCAACATCCAAGTCCTAATAAATTGTGTGTTGTGTATAAAATAAGTGCATTTTGTAATGTAGTGTTTTATACAATAGTAAAACACATATAATAAAATAAACAATATAGTGTATCTCTCTCACCTCACTCGTTAGGGGAGTGGGATGGGGCGAATAAAATTAATCTATTTTCCATAAGTCTTATATGGGATATTGTCCCTCAATTCGACAGTTTCTCAAAATCTGCATAGTCTTATATGGGAAATATTGCCCCGCCATTCGACAGTTTCTCAATTCGACATTTGTTCGGCGACGGATTAGTGTTGAATTGCGAGGCACCACTGTACCACCTTTTATTAAAATTCGATATTATGTAGGGAAGAAATTTATTTCGTAATCGATACAAAACAGAAAAATTCTACAGTATTTATTTTCGAAATAGTTAAATTTAAATCCAGCTATAAATATTTTGTATTAATTAATCGTCATTAAAAAGAAAATAATATTGGAACTAATATACAGGGTGAATCCAAAAAACTGGGCAAAACTTTACGGGGTGATAGAACGCAGCTATGCACTGTCCCACTATAGGTTAAATGTTTGGTAATGGTAAAATCTTAATTTTGAGGGGAAGTGGATAGGATGACACGGAACAATTGAATGGTCATCACGATCACCAGATCTAACGCCCCCTGACTTTTTCTTGTGGAGTGTATTGAAAGATCTTATTTACAGCCTCAAATTGAAAACAAGCAAGTTTGGATAAATTTTCTGTAATTAGTGTGGAAATGTGTCAAAAGGTTTGTAGAAGTGTTGTTGGTAGGGTTCAGCATTGTACTAAACACAAAGGGGAGCATTTTGAATATGTTGATTAAATTTTTAATCATAATGAATTACATTGTTTTGATGGAGCAATACTTAATAATTTTTCTAAACTACTGCAATTTATTTTCATTAAATCACTTTTTGTTTGTTTAACTGCTGTAATAAATTTTTGTACAATAAAGATTACTAAATAAAAAAGGGCATTACTTTTGCCACATTCTGCATTTTAAATAAAGATTTATAAATATCTTAAAACAATTTTTAATATATATTTATACAGTGGGTGATTGATTAATGAACATAATCCGTTCCAAGAAAATGTTTGTTATCCGAATTGTTCGTTAACCGATCATCGATTTACCATAGGATTTAATGGGAATTTGATTAATTCGTTCCGGAGACCCAAAAAAACATAAATAAAAATTATATAATTTTTCATTTATGTTAATTTATATGTAATAACAATAATATATACATACATACTCTTGCATTTTCACCTATTAGGTTTATTTTCCGATAAACAATCTGTCCAATATCGATTGCTTTTCTCTCTCCTTCAGGATTTTTTGGAAGTGATTAATAGTATTGCCATGGTAGAGATCTCAAAGCCTATTGATCTTAACCTGGTATGGGTGCCATTCTAACACCAAAAATAGGCTTCACACCTGCTGGAGGTATTCGGGAAATGCCTGGTGTCTTCGCAAATGTGCGTCAGTCCCTATCCCGCAGGTGTGAAGCCTGCATTACAACTGGCGGAAGCACTTTTGAGCAATTTCTTTCAGCATGTACTGTACATCAATTACATTCCTGTTATTAAAATGTTTTCTGAAGTATCTCCTCTCATTCTTGTGTTAATACTTTACATGTGAGCATACATTCTCTGACGAATATTGCTCGTATAGCTGCGTTCTATCACCCTGTAAAGTTTTGCCCAGTTTTTCGGATTCACCCTGAATAATGCCGAAGTTTTCCAAGTTAAAATTTGTTGGTGAATAGCCATTCTTCGTTTCTGGTTACAGCTACGCATTTTTATTAACTAGTGTAGTAACCTAGTCCAAATTTACATTTCTAGCTTTTCTTATGCTAAGAGAATGAAGATTTGTGCCACTATTCCCAGCTTTTACCGATTTAATCCCATCGAAGTAGGGAGCCAGGTTTTTATTAATTGTAAAATCTAAAAAATTGATTAAAAATAAATAGAATTTTAATATTAGTATCATAGTAAACTGGTAAAAGTGGCTTAGATCGATGGATGATGGTAAGCCGAATAAACTTCCTATCAAAAAGAAAATGTCTAAAGAGTGTAGTTTCCAAACATATACCATATATTTTTAGTTACTATAAGAGAGTTAAACGTGTACTTTTTTCCCGCGTGTGTCAGAAAATACCAATCGATGATACTGTATTAATACTTTAAAGAAAAATCCTAAAACAAATTTAAAATTTCGTAGTAGGTAGCTAAAGGAAAAGTTATTATAGAAGTAGCCAAAGTGCCTACCATGGTCGGTGAATTTTTTTTGCACATAATTCTTCTCTACTTTATATATAAGCTATAAATTAACATTTATATTTACATTTTAGAGGTGGCAAACTGAAAGGATCGATTAAAATTTGAAAGCAAAATTATTTTAAAATTATTATTACCATACCGCATTTAAAATGATGCAGCGCGAGATTATTATTATTATTATTATTATTATTTAGAAAGAAAATAAAACAGGTGAAGCTCTTAGAATTGTCGATTTCGTTTAGCTACCAGTCTATGTCAATAAATCTACCGTTAAATAAGATAAAATCGGCAATTTTTTGAAATTTGCATCCAAAAAGCGATATGCCAATCGATATTTTAAGAAAATTATTATCGACCCATCCCCGAATTATCGATTCGATTGGCTCGGATTCAAATCTATTCTAGTTTTTCAAATTCTAACAAGAAAAATTAAGAATAAAAACATATTCGTAAATTAAAGTACTAGATAGGGAAAGTAGCGACACTCCGTCGCGGCAGCCATGTTCGTGCAAAGAGCAGCTTTGTCATCCGCTAATAAAACAACCACATGGAAACAACGAAACGACATATTTAAATCATTTGCGTGAACTTTTTTGACTTAGCTTTAAAATTTCACTATCACTTATAATTTTTATTATTATTAATTTCTTTATTTTATTTAATTTTATTTATTTATTTATTTATTAATGCTCTATGCGAGAAGAACATTAAGATCGTGTAACAATGTTGTAACATATTACAGCATTATACTATATAAATAATTTATTTATTTATTTCAGTGGTTCTGAACCTTTTTTCTGTTGAGGAACACATTGGGCGCGTTTTTAAATTCAACACTGTCCACCACTGATGTGCATCTAAAATGACGTCATAACAATCCATCGGAGGATACTAAAGTATCTGTTTTTAAATTCAACCCTTGCGCATCAAGATGGCTGACTATTTGGATGTTATTTTGTCTTGTGCTGCTAGTCAATTTATTAACACAGACATAGAAATTATAAAATCTATCCGGTAAACTGCTTAACTCGTATATTAGACAATGATAACATAGCACTACTTAGCAGTAAAGAAACAGACTTTTTTATTCATCAAACTTTGCTAACGTTTTCGGTCCTAGACCATCATCAGGCACAATTCCAAAGTCCCCAAATGCACAAGGCCTAAGCCTGTCATTCCATTAGGTTAGTTAAGCCGAAATAGCCTCATGGAATATTTTTATCTGGAGGCGGCCATTTATTGAGAGCCGCCATCATCACAGGCTCATAAACACGCAAGGCCTAAGCCTGTCATTCCATTAGATTAGTTAAGCCGAAATATCTTCATGGAATAATTTTATCTGGCAACGGCCATTTATAGAGCCGCCATCATCACAGGCTGACCAACACCCTTGATAGAGTCAACCAAGATTGAAGGATGGGTTTCAATGGTCCGGGCCCAGATCACTCCTAAAAAATTGGAGTTGGACCCCGGATCCTCCAGAATGGTCACAGCTTTACCACGCAACCATCCAGCTGATCTGTCATTCCGTCAGTCTGCGAATCCCACAGTTTGTTTTGTGAAGTGTTCGTTATTCGAACATGTGTTCGTTAACCGAACATAAAAATATTTCAAAAAAGTGTTTGTTATCCGATTTGTTCGTTATCTGAACTGTTCGTTAACCGATCACCCACTGTACTTGTTTTAAATATTTAAATTTTTTATCAAAATCTTCAAAAATTTGATAAACTGATTTAAATCTGTATAATTTGTAAAATACAGATTTAATTTGTAATTTGAATATGGTGTGTTTATTTATATAATCAGTTGTATATCTTACATTTAAAAGTTAAAACAAATATTAATGATTATAACAGAGATGATTGCTCAGCATGAACAGGGACAAACTGAAAATTTTATCTAACTGTGGGACAAGTGTAATTTTACTGTATAGTGTATACAGTAAGTCCCCAATTTACAATTTCAAGGATATGTGGATATGTAAGTCTTGACTTTTGTTAAATTTCCATAAAACACTAACAAAAAATTCATTAAACAATTGACATTTTATAATTAAAATGTTTAATAAAGCTAATGTACATCATTTTTAATCTCTTTCAATTAAAAGTTTTCAAATTCTTTAAAATGTTTACTTTATATACAACACAATAATTTCTTGCAAATCAATTTTTTTTTATAATTTATCTTTTTCAGAATAATTTATGTTTTTAATAATCAGAAATATTGTATTAATAAATTGTAATTTACTTTTCATGCCAGTTATTATTGTTATTAACAAAAATAAAATATTGTACATTCATAATTTCATTAATTTTTATTATAATTAGTTATAATAATTTTTAAAAAATTTAAATAATTCCATACCTTATAGTTTTCACCATATTTTTCAATCATATATATACAATATTTCACAATTTCATTGGGTAAACGGAATTTATTTGGCTGTGGAGTTTGAGCTTCATTTTCCAACTCTAAAAATTTAATATTTGGTTATCTTTAAATTTTTATATATTTTATGAAATCATGAAAATTTATGAATATCATTAATAATTTTACATGAAGGAAAGTACATAAAATTTTGTGATTACTACTACTTATGTAAAAAAAAAAAAAATTCTGAAGTAGAGGGGTCAACTTTCACATGAACATACAGGGTGAAGAAAAACTTTGTATACTATAGGAGATCTTGAAACAGTTGAAAATGTCTAATGAACACATGGTCTAAATGGCACTATTTTCAAGTTATAATCCTTTAAAGGTAGCCAAGCACTGTCGAGTATACAAAGCATCACGATGCATCACATTGCCAAGATACATCGCACTGCATTGCTCTTCTACTTATTACTGGGTAGAAAAAACTCAATCAAAGTGTCTTGGCAATGTGATACATTGTGTATTCGATGGTGATTGGCTAGCTTTAAAGGGTTATACCTTAAAAACAATGCCATTTAGACCATATGTTCATTAGACATTTTCGACTTGTTTCGAACCCCTATTAGTTCACAAAATTTTGTGAAGAAGTTTTTCTTCACCTTATATATGGTATTTATGACACTTATTTACTTTTCATCAATTTTATTGAATAAAATTTATGAAGTGCCACATGATTCAAGAACCCTCTTTACTTGGCTGTTAAAATAATCATCGCCATTCCTTATATTAGTTCCAGTATGACTTCCAAATATGTCAACAGCTTGAAGTTATTAATCCAGTGTTTAAAATATTTTTGTTTAGTTAATAAGAATACTACAATAACCATAACTTAAAAGCAATAAACAAAATTATTAAAATTTTCTATTAATAAAAATTTTCATAAAAATCATTTTATCTGATTCTATAGCTTTTTAAGTTCCAGTCATATGAATCTGATGGTATAAGGTTTTGAAAAATTGAGCCTTCATGCACACTGGAATCAAGTATTTATATTTGAGATTTAATTTTTAAGAGGATGATTATAGAATTTGAGTAATCTTTATATTTTATTAAAATTTTAAAATATCTATAATTTAAAATTTTTTTTTCTAGCACTTAGATAGGATATAAACGTCTTTATTATAGTTATTGTACAGTTACAGAAACATTTTCTGTCTATCCGATCCTCATCAGCTGTATCTATACTATATACATATATTATGTAAAACTTAACAACAGTTAACTGTGTAAATATAACAGCTTATGAGGGTCGGATAGACCAAAAACGTTTCTGTGACTGTACAATAACTATAATAAAGATGTTTATATCCCTTCTAAGTGCTAGAAAAAAAATTTTCAGTTAAAGGTAGTGTAATTTTTTAACATTAGTATCTATAATTTTCACCTATCATAATAATTTAAAATGTATTACCTTTTGCAACAAATACTTTTGGAGGTTTTTTAGTTTTTCTTTTCTTTTTTTTACGATCTATTTCCATTGGTTCCAATAATTCCTGTTTAGTTAATAAGAACATTATTATTTAAAAATAGCATCTTATAAATTTTATTATAAAAATTACTTACTTTAGCAGAAGGAACTTTTAAAGTTTTATTAGGATCGTATGACAAACCCATTTCTTCCATATTGTTCAAAGTGCTTTTATTATTATCCCATGCCTTTTTTATTTGTGTACTGAAAAATTTTATAGCATTTACAATCATAATTGAACATATTTAATATATCTTTAAAAATTAACATTTAAATAATTTAGCAAGAAATCATTTACATTAATCTCTATAATATATATTTATATTAACTTGAAACTCTAAGAATGAATATTCACATAGCATAGCAATAGAGACAGTTTAGCACAAAATGAATATCAATAAATAAATAAAAATCTTTATTTCTGTAACATCTGTAAAAAAATATTTCTGGAGATTTTTCTCCCTTTTTCAGTTTATGTATTAGAACAAATTGTATATAATAAAATTGATGAAGATTACAATAAAATAAAATTTACATAACTATAAAAAAGAGGATATCTCTGGAGATTTTTCTCCCTTTTTCAGTTTATGTATTAGAACAAATTGCATATAATAAAATTGATGAAGATTACAATAAAATAAAATTTACATAACTATAAAAAAGAGTCACATATTGTTAAAGTTGAAGGTTCTGAAAATGGTGATGACAATAATGATAGTATAACAATATTAGAGACTTGTAATGGTCCATTTTATCCATTTTGCAAATGTCCAAAAGTATTAAAAGAATGGGAAGTTTGAATGTGAAATCATTGTGATAATTTGTTTTGACAAGTGATTGATAATTATTGCATGGGGTTGTGTTATTGCAGGAGTGAATGATTTTGTACCATTCATACTGAAATACTTCTTTAGATATTAAATAAAACTAAACAATAAGCAAATAAGTAAGATAAATCGTTTATTCAAAAACGTTTCAGCTATCCACATAGCCTGGCTCAGTTGAAATACAGACCAAAGAAGCTTCTCTCCCCTTTCTCTTTAGGCCAAAATGGGGAACCAATCAGTGACCAGTTTTGTTTATTCAAAAACGTTTCAGCTATCCACGTAGCCTGGCTCAGTTGAAATACAGACCAAGAAGCTTCTCTCCCCTTTCTCTTTAGGCCAAAATGGGGAACCAATCAGTGACCAGTTCGAAGTATTAAAAGAATGGGAAGTTTGAATGTGAACTCATTGTGATAATTTGTTTTGACAAGTGATTGATAATTATTGCATGGAGTTGTGTTATTGCAGGAGTGAATGATTTTGTACCATTCATACTGAAATACTTCTTTAGATATTAAATAAAACTAAACAATAAGCAAATAAGTAAGATAAATCGTTTATTCAAAAACGTTTCAGCTATCCACATAGCCTGGCTCAGTTGAAATACAGACCAAAGAAGCTTCTCTCCCCTTTCTCTTTAGGCCAAAATGGGGAACCAATCAGTGACCAGTTCCTAACATCAACAAAACTGCAGGTGGAAGGTTATTTTTGAATAAACGATTTATCTTACTTATTTGGCTTATTGTTTACTTTTATTTGATTTTGTACCATAAGTTGAGTATGCTGGCTCCTGTATTTAAGGTTATTAAGTTATTATTTTTAATGATAGTTACATATTCTTTTATTTTTCTGGTGTAATTATTAATATCTATGTATAGAATTATGGTTTTTCCTTTATTAAGACTGCAGTTAAAGTTTTGTTATGTATATATGCTTGTGATATATTATATTTTAATTTAATGGCATGTTTATTTTCTTTACATCTAGTGATTTAACTTCATTTTGTTTCCCCTATATACTTATATAGTTCAGGCAGTTGCATTGGGTTTTATTTACAATTCCTGCTTTGTTAAAAATGTCTGTGTAGTGAAACTATCTTTGTTGTTACACTGCATGAATAATCACTCTTAGAGTTTCAACCAACCTAGAATTTTTGCAGTATCCATCAATCCTTTTTTACTCTATTTAAATATTAATTAATCTTGGCATTTTTTCAGCTGTGGAATGTGCCAAATATGTTAAAAACATTTCTGATGATAATGTTTGACTAATAAAGGGCTTAGTGATTAACATTTATGTTTGCTTGAGCAGATTTAGTTATTAATATATTAAGAAATTATTTATAAAAAAGTAAAAGTTAATTTCTTCTAGCAGTTATGACGCATTAATTAATAATCATTATTAAATGTTTGTTCTCAAATGAACTTGTTAAGATAAGATTATTATAATCAAGAAAAGGCTATTTTATTTTTATAATATCCATTCTCACAATTTGTTTAAATCCTATTTGTGTGATAGATCATTACTGTATTTATCGGATAAAAAGCTAAAATAACTCTTGTTTATACTAAAAATAATTACAAAAGATACAAACTTTTGCTATGAAGACTGATGTTATAACATTATATGTAGAGTGATCATTCTTTCCAGATTTTCCAGAACAGTCCTAATTTTTGGCACAGCATTTTGCATCAGTAAATGTCCTGGATTTTAAAATCCATCTAATTTCCAATATGAAAGTTCTTAATTTTGAAATTTGCATATAAAATCAGCTACATTTAGTAGCATTGATTAACCAATTTGATATTAAGTCTTTTTTTCTTTCAAAAAAATTAAAAAGTTTACATTTTAATCATTTTCCATTATGCGTTGATTACTTTCACTGTCAATAATTTCTAAACTAAAATAGACAGACATAGGCAGCAAGCAACAAAATTATTCAGTAGGAAATGCAGTTTTTCAATTTAATAAATAGTTTTTACATAGCCCTTGTGTTTTCTAAGCCTGGTGGTGTGCAAACTGTTTTTTTTTTTTTTTTTAATAGACAGACATAAGCAGCAAGTAACAAAATTATTCAGTAGGAAATGCAGTTTTTCAATTAATAAATAGTTTTGACATAGCCCTTGTTTTTTCTAAGCCTGGTGGTGTGCAAACTGTTTTTTTTTTTTTTTAATTCGAATTAAATTCTATAAAATATATTTTTTTCTTTTGGTTTTTTCCAAAATGTAAAATTAAAGTATTGAAAGTGAAGATTTGCTTTCCTACCGACCGATATTTAAAATTGCAAATCAACAATTCTGTTGTGTTAAAGATTCATTCCAAAAAAATTATACATTAGAGCAGCAATTAACTGAGGCAATCAAAGTAGAATCTTACCAATAGATTAATGTTAGCATTTTAATGTCAATGTGAACAAGGGTTACTTTCGTTCATGATATTTATACATGAAATCATCCATTCAGCATACAACGCCAAATTATTTCATATTGCTAAGATAGAGAAAGCAAAAATTCTAAACTTCTAAATTTTAAAAATTTAGACTAATTTTTGAATAAATTAGACACTTACCATTCAATAGTTGGTAGTTTCAGTAATTTTTTGTGAAGTTTTTTTTTATTAACTTTATAATTATACTTCTTTTTTCTGCGTCGCGAAACGCCACGTGCTTTACCCATCTTCCAAAATTAACGTATGTTATTATTTCATTAACGTTGCCAGGTTGGACGCGACAAATTCCCCTTTGATAGTATCAGAAATCTGTGGGTAATATCAATTTCTTTTTGTTTTCGTAATTTGGGATCGATTAAATTTAAACTAATAAAAACTTTACTTAACCTAATTCTTGGAAAAATGAACAATCTTAAATAGACAAAAATTAATATGAATTTTTCATAAGTCGTTCTGGTTTATCAGATTTTAGAATCAGACAGTCTCTTCTTCTTCTTCAATTCTAATATGGAGGGTATAGCAATGGCTTTTTCCTCCCATAACGAGTGTTCTTTGAAAAACTAGTTGAAGCGACGAGTAGTCCGAATATATTTTTCCAATCGGGAGATATGAGTTGTAGTGTTCACATTTTTTTTTTTTTTATAAATTTTTTTATTAATAAATATTTTTAATTATTTTTTATTTATTTTTTTTTTTTTGTTAACAGATGACGCCACTTTCCATTCAGGGAGAATACTAAGTGACGGGGCGAAACAAGCTCTTCCACAGGCTGCCCACCCCTCCGGAGGGGTCAGCCGGATTGTGGAGGACGGGGATCGACGGCTGGGCCCGGACTCCAAGATAAATATTTTCAAGGGATGGGACCCGAGACTCGAACCCGGTCCTCCAAAGTGGAAAGCCGAAGCATTTCCACGCGGCCAATCCGGCGTCCTCCAAAGTGGAAAGCCGAAGCGTTTCCACGCGGCCAATCCGGCCGACTCAAGATACTAACATTTTTGTTAAAAGAAGAATTAAAAATAATTGTATTTAACATGAGCAAGAACGCAAAGCATATTCTCTAGCATCTTTATTTTTATATTTATCTAATCGGTGGTTTCAAAGACCAGGGATCACGAAACTACGGCCCGCGGACCGGATCCGGCCGCCAAGTGGACTAATTTTTCAATAATAATCCAAATAAACACGGGATGTTGATAGATTTCAAATGCATCAATTAAAATTGTGTTCAAAATTTTATTCCCGAATAGCAAAATGTAATTATAATCCAAGTTACGATCTTCCGGATTGTAAAAGGTCGGTTAAAATGGACTAACGAAGAAATAAAATTTTAAAGAATTCAAAACGAAATATATCTGCTTCGTTATTATATTGGTTTATCTGTTTTCAATAAAAGCCATATATCTAGTTCTAGAGTTTTTTTTTGCTACGACCCATAGAACAACGCTAAAGTACCCAATGTGGCCCTCATGGCGAAAAGCCCTGCCAAAGACAATCATGCTTATGATACAGTTCTAAAAATTTTAGCATCACACTTTCAGACCACTTGAGACTCATTTTTTTAAATTATTTTATATCAAACTAAACACAAGCACGCGTGGCGTGACCAGTTGAAAGCGAACTTCACAGTCAACTGAAGTTTACACGTTTCAAAATAAGTTTCAACTTGAAAGTAAATGGTGAATGACTCATCAGTTGAAGGATAAAGTTTGACTCGGTCAAACTTTTCTTGATCAGACCACTTGAGGCTCATTTACTACATCCACTAAAAAGTTGATCAACTCTATTGAAACAAAGGTTCTCACTATAGCTTTCAGTCAATTTTTGTAGATCAACTATAATCGGTCAACTAAACTTGACTCGTGAGAACGCGCCTTTATGCTTTTTCCCCCGAATACGAAAATCAATAGTGAGTGTTCAAGAGAATCGACGTAAGGCTAAAATAGAAAGTTCCAGATAGGATATAAGCTGTCCGATCTCCACCCGAGTCCCATATTCCAGTTTTTCAGAAAGGGTTCAATCCGACATGCCTGTTAAACCAATGATTCAGTTGATCCATCATGGGTGCTACCTACCTTATGGTGAATTCTAAATATAGCATAAAATAGAATTGAACGATGAATTCATCGCTGTTGGCCCAGTAATCGGATGGCAAAGCATTGAATTGAAATCTGGAGGGCAGGGGCAGACTGGCCATAAGGGCGTTCTGGCAAATGCCAGAAGGGCCGGTGCTGTTATAATAATATGGGCCGGCAGCCGACGAACCTATTTTTTATGTTACGCACCGCACTTTCAATATAATGTATATTTGTTTCAGATTCTTCTTCATTCATTTTAATTCAAATTTATCAATATTTTAGTGTTTGCCCACAAATAAAGACTTGTACTTTAAGTAATTATTTCTATTTTGTCGTTAAAATTTGTTTTGTAAAAAATACTATGTTTTTAATTTATTTAATATATATTACAAATATATCATCGTAAGGACATTAAGATTATCTTATGGCGAATTGTCCTAAGAGCAAGTCTAACTAGTGGGCCGTTCTTAGGATAATGCCAGAACCAAAAATATGCCCCAGTCCACCCCTGCTAGAGGGTGTGCAATTTCGAATCCAACAACTCCAGATTTTTTCAGGAGGGTCCAGGCTCGGTTCGCTGAACCTTATCTTTTAATCAATGGGTGGACTCATCAGAAATGTGAACGGCTCCTGGTGGATATTTTATTAGTCCCAATCATTAATAAATGACAAAGAAGGAAAGGTTGCATGATTTCAAAAAGAAGATATAAAAACTATTAAATTAAATAAATGATTTGGCACAACGCTATTTGACTTTTTAAACAAAAATTTTGGATGAAATTACAGAATAAAGGATGAAAATAATCAAATTTATTGAAATAAAATGGCGTTTGAAAATTCACTTAAAACAAAAATAAATTTAGACATTTCATAGAATTATTAAATTATTCATTTGTTTTTATAACTTCTCCTGTTTTTAATTCCATCTCTGAAAATAAACTTTTTGCATCCTTGTAATATTCTAATTCATCAAAAAGAGAATCTACATCAGAATCTCCTTCAGGGAAAGGATCCATGTGTAATTCCATTGCTTCTTTTAATTCTGAAAGCATTTCTATAGCAGAAACATTCTTTTTTTCTTCGGTACAAGGAATTTCTTTGTCACCTGACAATATCTTTTTGCGCTCATTTTCTAAAATTTGCAGCTTATTATCTTTCTGTTGTTCTTCAGATTCAGCGTGAATTTTTCCAATCTTTAATGATTTATGTATACTTTTCGTTTTTTTGCTAAATTTAATTAAAGAAGGTTCCGACAACTTTAGAGTTTTTCGAAAAGTAGATGATGGTACACAGTGACTAATTTTAGATAACTTATTTTTAGAAACTGCTGTCTTATAATTCGGCTGCTTGATTATCCATAAATCTGATTTTAATCTTTTGAATACTGGCAATTTCTTATATCGAGGCCGAGAAAGATTTATAATCCTTGGTGTAGGTAATGCATTTAATGCTGCTTTAGAAATAATGTATCTTTTTTCTACATAATCCATCCGTTCTTTAAATTCTCGAGGAATTTGTCGAGGAACAGCTAATTCTAATATTCTTTCTGAAGCAGGAGACACAGTTGGTAAAATTTTTCTCTGATGATATAATTTATGATGAAAAATTTTTCTAAAAGAATTAGAAATCTTAAATTAATTGAAGAATTAATTAAATTAAAATAGAAGTATTTCTTGAGATACTATATAGATTTATGTTAAGTTAGATAGATTAAGCCGCCATATCTCACGAGGGATATACTATACCTGGCGGCGGCCACTTAAAGAACCCATCACAAGCTGACCAACATCCATGATGGGGTCAACTGGATGGTTGAAGGATGGGATTCAACAGGCCGGGCCCAGACCTCTCCTGAAAAACTGGAGGTGTGGGACCCGGATCCTCCAGGGTGGTAAGGCACAGTTTTACCACGCGGCCATCTGGCCGACTATATATAGATTAACATCAATTTAATTAGCATATTCCAGAAAAAAGATATTCCTTGACTAAGGCAATTCTAGTTAGTTGGATAGCGCATAGAAGTTGGCTGAACTTCCGCCACTAAATAATCAATAGATTTGAAAATGGCGTCAACTATTGACAAAAACAGATCGAATTCAGTCAGATGGCCAAGAGATAAAGCGTCGGCTTACTACTTTAACGGGTTTTTTTTGTGTACGGGTAACGCCATTTTCTACACAGTAAGAGTACTAAATACCGGGAAAAATAAACCTTTCCACAGGTTGTCCACCCTTGAGGAGGAGCCAACCGGTTGAGCAGAGCGGGATTGACAGACAGGGTCAGGAGCTCTTGATAAATATTTTCAAAGGTTGAGACTCGAGACCCAAAACTGGGTCTTCCAGAGTGGAAAGCCGAAGCGTTTCCATGCGGCCATTCCGCCGATACCACTTGACATGTTCATTTTCTAGTTCAAAACTTTCAAATTTTTTCCAGGAGAATCCGGATCTACTGTCAAAGGCCATTCTTCATCTAACGGCTGACTCCACCATAACTACGAATGGCCAGCAATTGGCATTAGAATGCTTCCACTTATAGATGGAAAGCGGCATAAAAGTAAGATAATCCATTTACATTGTAAATATAAGCATAAAGTTACTCACAAATGTTTTTGATGGGAATATTTAATTCTCGATTGTATCATTTTTATCAGATTGATGACATCAGCTACGGATTGATACTCATTTAAATCTTTTAATTCATTTTCCTTAAATTCATAATTTTCGAATAGCCATTTATTCAACTCTTTCATGAAAGACGATTGTTCTAAAAAATATCGAGTAGGGTGATTGATATTTGGAAAAAATGCAAAAAAATCTTTGTAATCCATCGTAAATTTGTTAAAGAATGAGTCAAATTTATTTTTTCTCTTTAAAAAATATTTATAAAGACATTAATTTGAAGCTTGCTATTAAGCGATTAACAACTGATGTTATAACCTTACAAACTTAAACTTCAAGTAAGTAAATTTTAATTTCTTTACTGTATTGTTTTAATATCTTATTTTATAATAATGCTTAAAAAATCAATTCTTATATGAAGTTTATTACTTCATCAGGAACATCAGTTTGATGGCCACCAGGTGGCCACTGGTAAAAAGCTGGCTCGCCATCTTGAGGATTTTTACCGCATGAATATAAAAGGTAATAATTAAACTTTAAAGAAAGAATCCCCTGTGGGTAGAGAGTTAGAATATACCCACCGTCTGACCCCACGTGGAGTAAAAGGATCCTAAAGTGGTCACCTCGCGTTGGTGGTTCCGAGATTCGGAATCGGGACTGCTATGGCGGTGACCACATTCGTCACTGGAAGCATGCGGTGGGGCCCCATACGGACTCCGACCGCCCGGCGGGGTCGCCTGCTTCATTTTCTACTTTTTCGTATCCTCTTTACACTCGCGCGCTTTTCGTATTCGGGGACAAGTTAACACATAACCCCCATAGGGGTCGGCCGGATTGGCCGCGTGGAAACGCTTCGGCTTTCCACTCTGGAGTACCCGGGTTCGAGTCTCGGGTCCCACCCCTTGAAAATATTTATCATGGTGTCCGGGCCCGGCCCCTCGATCTCCGTCCTCCACAATCTGGCTGACCCCTCCGCAGGGATGGGCAGCCTGTGGAAGGGTTTGTTTTGCTCCGCCACATAGTATTCTATCCATTCTACCTGAATGGAGTGTGGCGTCATCTGTTGACAAAAAAAAAAACCCATAGGGATTGGGACAAAAAAAAAAATTATAGTATACGATAAACAATTTTCGAAAATGCTTGGATATCAATAATTTACCAAAAATACAGCATATTATTAATTTGTAGAATGCTGAGAATGTAAAATCAACTACTAGTCGGCATTTTTTCCCCTCTTTATGAGTTTTGAGCTGTATCTTCAGCTTTGATAACAGTATTAATAATTTTTTAAAAATAAAAATTTAATTTAGATTAAAGTATCTTATATTTTGTAATAATAATTAACCCATAAAGCCACGTGCTTCTGAAACCAGATCCGGTCCTACAGACCGGGCGCTTTTCCCGTTTTCTTACATAATATTTTCTGTGTGTTTGTACTCATTTTAAAAACTTTTTATAAATTTTCTTTACTTTTGTAACATTTTCTTATCTTCTATATGTGATTCGTTAATTTTTTTCTTCTTATATGAATTTTTTGAACATAATTTCTCCATTTAATTTATTTATATAAAAATATTCCCTTTTTCGGTATTTTATAGAAATTCACTTTATTGTCTTTGAATATCGTCAGTTTATTTATATTTATGTATTGATTTCAATTACAGTTACTCTATCACTATATTTTATGTAATAATTCGAACTTTGTTTTTATAGTTGCAAATGAATAATGATAAATTCTAATCAAGGATTTAATGATAATAAACATAATACAGCAAGAGCCACCCCATTAGAAAACAAAACATTCCATAGATACCATAGATTTAAACCAGAAAATTTCACAAATGATGCCAACTAAATTAAAATTTTTTAAAAGTAAAAAAAAAAACACCCTTATAAGGAAAAATAAATTTCTTTTCTTCTGTTAAAAAAAAAATCTAATAAATTTTTATGTAACTGTATACGGGTTTAATCCAGAAAATATTATTAAAAAACACCCTTATAAGGAAAAATAAATTTCTTCTGTTAAAAAAAAATCTAATAAATTTTTATGTAACTGTATACGGGTTTAATCCAGAAAATATTATATTATCGTCAATTAATTTTCCGAGAATAATAACAACCTAATCTCAATTTTTTTTATTTAATTCGCCACACAAAATAAAAATTTATAACAACAGAAAAATTATTGTTTGCAAATATTGAACACACAATTGTAGGAAGCAAAAATTTAATAACGCTACCGTACATAAAGGTACTTCAGCAGCAAGAGTAGCATTTGCTGTAATGAATGCATCAAATAGACAGAAGCTCTTCGAAAACTTCTGATAATACTTAATATCCAAGGAAGATAATCTTATTCTGGCATGTGGAACTTGTAATTAAAACATATATTGCTGAAGTGTTTCATCGTGCTATAAGAAATATTAATTAAGATATATAAAAAAAGGTACTGATTTGATGATGATGCACGCTCGATTAAATTAAAGTAGAAATTATAAATTTTGTATAATACTTCCATCATTTTTAATGCTCTAATTAACTTATTAGTATATTTAATAGCTGATATTTTGATTCTAAAAAATAATTATTATTAATAATAATAATTTCAATGTTTCCATTAAAAAGTAGTGCTGAATTTATAAATTAACCGTGACGGTTTACTTCAAGAATTCTGTTTTTTTACGCTTTTTTATGAGGAATAACAGAAGTTTTATTTCTGTAAAACACTCTGTTTGAATAACATTACATATATGGCTTTATGGCTGCATCAAAATATACTTTTTTATGAAGATAACATATTTTTTTTTTTTTTTTATAATAATAAGCATTGAAATGTAATATTTAACAGAAATTTTTGATTTTCTGATAATTTTGATTGAATTTCTGATTGATAATAATAACGAAAGCTTTATTCGGCTTTATTCTTTCTAATTATCATTTTAGACTTATCTTTTTCACTAATTTTCTAGTATTTAACATCATTTTGTAATTTGCATTTTTTTAATCGTTATAAAAATATATTATAATTCATTCATTTTATATTATTGCCGGTAGATGGCGAGCAATTCGGGTAATTTTATTTAAAAGGAATATTCTTACCTGGCAGCGCTTTTTATAGGTAGAAAAAAATAATGCGTGTGTTTTCGATTTTTTTTTCCTACTCTTAGCTTTGAAATAAAACTACTAAGCCAAAAAAAAAACGAAATTCGCGGATTATGTACCTTACACGAATCGTGAAAACTCTAATAAAACGTGATCTATAGAGAACATGAAAAGGAGCAAATATTGTAACGAAGCCAACAATGAGCTTATTAAGCATTTAATAAGTTTTTTGCTATCTTATGTAATAATATATATACAGTATCTTAACAAATACCAAATACATTTATATATATTTAATAATTGAAAAATAAATAATACATTAATTCCAACAAATGGCGTGGTCCGTACCGCGGCGCCATCTAAAAAATCGAGTCGACTGTAATTATTTTAGTGAACATCGAATTATGCAGAAGTTAAAAAAATAAATTGATTATTTTAGTATGAAAATGTATTTTTTTATAACAACTTTTATTTTAATTTTTATTTAAAATTTTAAAATCTCAAAAATGCTATTTTTGTGTTTAAATTTGCCGATAGATGGCGATATTCTAGTTGATTTCAATCAAGGTTAGTACAAGACAAGGTTAATTAATTTGATCTATTTAATGAAAACAACAATTTATTTACCAAAAGATGTAATAACATTTGTTACACAACGTCTTTATATTAAATTAAAATACCTTAATCAAGGTTAGTAGAAGACAAGGTTAATTAATTTGATCTATTTAATGAAAACAACAATTCATTTACCAAAAGATGTAATAACATTTGTTACACAACGTCTTTATATTAAATTAAAATACCTGAATTATTTTATAAACAAAAAACATTTTCGTTTAAGAGAAAGAATAGATGTGAAAGAAAGCTTTAAAAAAAATTAATGCTCAGAATTTTAAATTCAAAGTTATATTTCCAGAGGAATTAAAATATTCAAATAAAGTTTTTATTTTCTAAAAAACATTATTAGTTCATTTAGTTCTTGTTAAAATATATTCTACTTATATGAAAGTGATATATTATCCTATCATTTCAGCAAATGATATTACAATAAAAATTAAATTTATTAATTATTGCGCAATAATTTATATAAACTATTGCGTTCTATACAAGTGAAAATATAATCTATTTTTATGCTGTTTCTTATTTCAATTATTCATTTATATACAGTATTACAAAAATTCATTCATAGTATTTCAAAAACAAATAATTCATATATAAAAAATTTTATTTTTATATATTTTGTTATAATGTATGTCTACAGAATGATATAGTTCCAATAAACATTGTTATAAATTTTTAAAATTATTATTATTTTTTTATTCTTATCAGCATTTTTCAATGTAATTGACTATTGTATATATTGTAGGGAATTCTTTAAATAATTGGAGTGTCATTAATATTCATAATAAAAATGAAGTTTCTTATGTGAAATTAAAGAAAGTTATTTGTTTTTAATTGATTTTGGAATGTAACTCATCTTTTTTTTTTGTATTGGTTCCAAGTCTCACATAACATGGTTTCACACAACATGTTGTTTTTCAAGAACCTGGAGAATGTTACAAGAAGCTCCGATTATTTATGACCGTGTTGTAAAAACATCAGTTCGGAGAGGAAGCGGAAGAAATGTAATGTATTGGTTCCAGGTCTCACATAACATGGTTTCACACATGTTGTTTCTCAAGAACCTGGAGAATGTTACAAGAAGCTTCGATTATTTATGACCGTGTTGTAAAAACATCAGTTCGGAGAGGAAGCGGAAGAATTGTAATCCGAAACTCACTGTCAGCGTTAAACCTCTTCTGACTCTCTGTAAAACGGGGGGGAGATGACGACTGTTTTTGGTCAATCCTTGTAAAATTAGTTGCAAAAGTTTTCTGAGATTCTCTACTATTTTTCTGGACTGACTACTGTATACAGTATTTGTCAACATTTTTGTAATAAGTAAATCTATATATGTTTTCATGAAAGTTGTATAGGAAAAACATTTTTGATCTTTAAAGTGTTCGAGATGTTTTTTATTCTCTAATATCTGATGAATAAAGATATTCAAAAGTTGATTTACAAATCTTTATTTCACAAAATTAGAGTACAAAGAAATCATTTTGAAATTTTATTAGTAAGTAGTTAAACATTGGCATTTTATAAAATAAATTTCACTATTTGGAATTAACTAATCAAAATGTTGAATCACTACAATAAAGTTATTTCTAATATTCGATTTAAAATAAAACTACAGGTATTTAGTAGAAGACAAAGTGAAATCATTGCTATTAACATTTGATTAATTACTATTTCCTATTCGTTTTACAGTAGAATTGTATTTATTTCCGAACTTTTGTTTTGGTCTATAGCTCTATACTGATGTCATTTGGGAGAGGACTACTGTTTGTCCATCACAAGAATAGCTCCCGCCAAGAAGTCTGTTGCCGTGGAAACAAGATTCGCTCCATTTTCGACAGGGGAAGCGAGGCGTCCATTTTGGCTTACTGAACGCCTTGGCGGCGTGTTGGAGATGTTATCATCATTTCTTTTTGTAATTACTTAAATCGATTCATCAAATGAAGAGAACTGATTTCATATATTAATTATATGCTAATATTTATATTTTACAAATGAAAATAAATATGAATCCTCACACGCTTGACCACCATTCAAAATGGATAGGTGTTGTTGCTATAGCGACCGCCACTAACTAGACATCCCCTGGCGGGAGCTATTCTTGTGGTAGACAAATAGTATTTATCCGAAGAGGGGTGTCGAAATGCTCACCTCCATTGTACTTGCATATTTTCTACTTGTGGTAGACGAACAGTATTTATCCGAAGAGGGGTGTCGAAATGCTCACCTCCATTGTACTTGCATGTTTTCTTTCTTTATATTGCGTTCACCTCAATTTTGACTTTATAAAATATATAATAATCCATTTATTTCTTTTTCATTGTGTTGTTTGTTGAATATTCTACATATATAGTACTGATTATTTTAAATTAATCTACTGTATTAACTGTCTGTAAAGATAACTTATTTAGTAATAATCAATTGCCGATTTTCCCATATATGTTCCGATAAATTAGATACAAAAAGGAAAGCTACTGTTTATATTTTGGGATTTTCACGGCTGTTTAATTGAAATAATTTCTTAGGAATTTAATATTTCAGTTTATCTTAGATCTTTTATGAATTGCGGATAATTTATTTTAAAATATCTTTAAAAAGTCTATACGTACACTTATTAATTATATAAAAAATTGAATATATAATGCTTTAAATTATACGATTTCAAGTTTCCATACTTCAAATGATTTGACAGATTTCACCCCCAAAATGCTAATGCACTTGTCTACGTTTCCAACTGTCTTCTTCACGCCAACAGACAATACTAATCTTGGATTTAAACTTTCAACAGAAATTTCGTTATAATAAAAAATTAAAAATTTACAGCGATATATATTACAATATCAGTGATCAATAGACAATAATTTGCAAAAGTTATGTCAAATGATCTGACAGATTTCACCCCCAAAATGCTAATGCACTTGTCTACGTTTCCAACTGTCTTCTTCACGCCAACAGACAATACTAATCTTGGATTTAAACTTTCAACAGAAAAAAAAAATTTTACAGCGATATATATTACAATATCAGTGATCAATAGACAATAATTTGCAAAAGTTACGCACTGAATTCATGTTATGAAAAACTGTTTTTGTTATATGTATTATGTACTTCATTTGTTTGTTTATTTCTGTGAAAAATAATTTTTATGTTAAAAAAATTCTTAAAGCTTATTCTCCTAACTTCCTATTAGTTTAAACTTGTTAAGCTTTTTTTTATATACTGAAATAACAAATTTGAAAAGTTATCCTATCGAATAATGCTGGCTTCCGTTGCACTGCATATTCATTTTATATTTACAGTATATATTGTACATATATTATTAGTGAACTGTTCAAAAATGAATAGTTATGACACAAACAAATTTTTTCCTTAATCTCAATAGTGATTGAATTACTCAATTCTAGTAGAATGAATAGCTGTTTTATTCTCCAACCAATTATAAATGGTTAAATAATCGCATTTCGAAATTACAGTGAAACCTGTTAAAGTGACCACTCCTCGGGACCTACCTGACTGGTCTGATACAGGACAGTGAGCCTCACCTTCTCTCAAAAGAAAAGAAAAAACCCTTTCCATCATAAAAAGTTGAAAATAAAAGCTCTTACACTTAAGTTATTGCTTACTGAATGCTAAAGAGAAAAATTGCATATATTAATGAAAATTGCATGTTAAAATAAACTCCTATTTCCATTTTGCACTTCATGGCACTTGAGAATACTAAGCTTTTCACTTATTAATGTTATGACATGTCTTGATGACTCCAAACTTTTCAGCAGTTATTATATATTATATTCTTTGTGCACTGTGTTTCAAGAAATTAATCAGTTCTAATTTTTGTTGTAAATGTGCTTTTGGAGTTTTGACTGAATAGGAGGCATTTTTTTTCACTGTATGCAATAGATGAATGAACTGTGAACAGAGTAATCTAAACTGCAAATTTATATTAATTAAAATCATTAACTTGTAGTAAAGTGATAATGATGACATATAGTGCATATCTAATGATGACATATAGTGCATATCCAAGCATATACTGTACTACAATTAATACTAACCTGTATATCTGCATTTAACATAGTCAACTCTAAATTAAAATACTGTATAAAGATACATATACAGTACTAGCTGTAATACCTGGCGTTGCCGAGTTTTGTTTATAAATCACATATTAAAAATAATTATTGAAAAAAATAATCATTAACATGCAATATATTGTATATATAATCATACAATAAACAATGCTCCAAATTCAATATCATTTTTCTCTTGTTATTGTTTGTTTATATTTCCTTTAAAAATTAAATGATTAAATATTCAAAATTTGTTCCTGTATGAAAACACTTGTATTAAATATATAGAAATATCTTTTATTATACAACAAACAAACACGTATTAAACAACCGCTTTGCAATAAAAAGTGAAGCACCCGCTTGGACCTATGTTGCATAGTACAGTGATTTCAAACTCACGGTTCGCGGGCTGCATCCAGCCCGCAAAGTAATTTTGTATTCCCCAAGATACCATGAAAAAACTTTCTTTAATCTGTTTTTACTATTAAAAAAAGGTTATCATAATGAAGTTAGTTTTTTTAATAGTAACAAAAATGTACCCTACTTAATAAATTAAAAAATTTCTAGATGCAGCTAGCTAAGGCAATTTTTTTCCTCATAATCATATTTGTTAGAATCCAGATATGGTTCACAGTTGTCCTGGACTTCAAATTTGCAGAAATAAATATATTACAATTGATTTTTAATACATGGTCCAAAGTTACCCATTTCTAAAGGTAACTTTAGACCACAATAAAATAGCATGCCATTGCTAAATAATACAAATTCTCTCTATAATTTATATAAAAGGCATAATTTCAATGAAAATAAATTCCAACGGTTCATGTATGAAGTCTTTTCAAGTGTATTTAGATAATCAAATTTTGAAAAAAGCTAAAAAGTGGTCCAAAGTTAACCCGATTGTCTTTACTGTATTTATATAAAGATTCTCTGACTAAAATCAAAATATATTGATCATAGAAAATAAGGCTATAATGCAGAGATACAAACATTTTTCTCCTAATTTTATCATTTATCACATGTACATATGTTTTATTGGCTTATTAGATTAAGTTTAGTTAATGAGCCAGATTGAGAATTTCTTGTTTTATTACATGACTTAAGTGCTTATTCTTTAATGTAATTGTTTTTAATATTTGTCTTTGTGACAGTATATATACTTTAAATAAAAGTTCAAACACATAAAACTGCTTCAAAATTCAGTTATTCAAAAACGTAAATGACCAAAACAGCACATTACTGCAGTATAAAAAGTTTTTTATTTATTTTTAGGAAAATAAAAAAAAAAGAAAAAAATAAAAAACTTTTTATACTGCAGTAATGTGCTGTTTTGGTCGTTTGTTTTTATATATACTATTTTAGTATTGTATAGAATATGCTCCAGCATATGTATGTGTTGACTTATGTAAGATTTCATTGAACAATTCACTTACATAAGTTGGAGATTGCCTGTATTTACAGTTCTACAGGTAAATCAAAATGTTTGTTAATATCACTACATACTCACAGTGATTTCAATTTTCTGATGACTATTACCTGTTGACTACAGTTTAACTACTTACACTATTCTTCAATAATTCTTAATTCTATTATTTTTTTTATATCTAATCAGATTTGATGCTAATTAAAACACAATATCTGAATTATTTCTGTGTTTTATCATGTTACATAAACTTGTTTTAAATATTTTATCAGAAAGTATTTATCAGTTTAGACAAATGGGAAATATAAAATGAATAAAATTGCATGATTCAATATTCTGCTTAAAATAAAATTATTTTCCATAACAGTTGTAGATATTTTATCATTATAAAACAAAAAAAAAAAAGAGTATAAAATAGTTTATACTATGCAAATAAATGTGTTATTATAACTAAAGGAACATTTTTAACCATTTGTGTCTGATCTGTATCAGCTTCTGAACTCTAGATCAGAGATTCCCAATTAGATAAGAAGTGTGGACTCTTCTTTTAAGTTAAGCAACAGATCCCATACTACTTTAAAATTTTGGTATCTATGTAGTAGATAGATAGATAGATATATTAAAATAAAAGTTAATTATATCAATCTTTATTTATAACAAGCTACAAATATATATGGCATATCTAGTAGCTGTTCAATCTATATTCAAGATATCATGGAAGAAATCATGCCTCTTTTTATTTTGAACAATTCCTTCCACATCTGGTTCAATATTTCCTACTTTTAACTTAAATCAGATCAGTCCAGCATATCTGAATGTGATTTATAATTAGAAATAATATATATAAATCTTATTTTATTATGTATTTCATATAATTATAAAAATACATTTATAAAAACCTAATTTAATGAGAATTTGTACTTAGTTCTATTTTAAACAATTTATAAATTGTTATATTCAAAGATATTTATAAAAATGCTAATTATATAAAAATGTGTTACATACAAAAGTTCATTTTGAGAATATATGTCAATGATAAGTAAAACTATAAAGCAAAATATGTAAGGATTATATATTAAAATGATTTTTTACAGATATCATAGAAGTATAAGTGTTTCTGAACTTTATAAAATGAAAGAGGCTGTTTGCATTTTAGAAAATTCTACAGGTCGTATGGTGTGTCTAAATTCAGATTTTCGTTATACTCCATCTCCAACTGACTCTGAAGGTTCTCAGGTCAGTATATAATTCATGTTACTATTTTATGTGTGTGTATATATATATATATGTAAGAATCCCGACTTAAGTCATTCTGAGTTATGTTGTTCTGTACTTATGTTATTTTCCAGATCAAATTTATTAATTACAGTAAGCAGATTCATCTTTGCATTTTATTGTGTTGTTCATAAAATTTCTTTTTAATATACTGCCTTTAATCCAAATATTAATTAAATACAGCACTAAAACAAGATAACATAAGCACTTTAAATCCATCTTTTCAGAGAAATAAAATATTTATTACTTAAAGCACTTTTGGCATAACTTGTCCACATCAATAAGTATAACATTCAAAAATATACAACACAATTTTGCTACAAGTTCAGAATTCGATAACCATAATAACACTTTTTCAAAGCAGAAAATTTAAACTTTAACCACTGTTAGTTACAAAATATTACACACATTAATAAAATAATTTCAAGTTATACAATAATAATTATTTAAACATATAATAATAATAAAAATTAGTATAAATCTATAACCATACCATATCCAAGTTTCACTTATTGAATTTAGACACAGTGGAGTTATCAATTTACTTATCTAATATATTGATAGCTCCACTGTTATAGTTATCTCAAACTTCATGTTTATGGAATGTCATATCATCATCAGACTAATTGAATTACAATTGTTAGAAATTATTTATTCTTTCTGAATTTATTAACCTTTTCCGCTCCACCAACTCGGCTCCTTAGACAAGTGCGCTCCGTATAGTGCTCCTATAACTTGGCAGCCTAGACAAAATTTAAAGCCCAATAATTTCGTTATTTTTGGTTAAATCGAGGAAAAAAATGATTAAAATTTCAAATTCTATCATATTCTTCATATTTCTGTCGTATTACTCAAAAATTTGATTTTATGTTGATATTTTAATAAATTTTTAATTACTCCTTTAATTCGAGCCCAATCCGAATCAATTAACACATTTGTGATCTTTGCACCCCCCAAAATTCAAGAACAGATGAAAAAAATGATTAAAATTTCAAATTCTATCATATTCTTCATATTTCTGTCATATTACTCAAAAATTTGATTTTATGTTGATATTTTAATAAATTTTTAATTAATCCTTTAATTCCAATTTGATCCGAATCAATTAATGCATTTGTGATCTTTGGACCCCCCCCAAAATTCAAGAACAGTTTGTCCGACTTGCTCAATCAATCATATTCCACATTTCCTTCAGATTTTATCAATTACTTTTTTTTTACAGATATCCTGATCCAATAAATTATAATTTGGGAAAGTTTGGTCCTTTCCAAATAATATGATTTTGCTGTTTTTCCTATGTGTGGAAAAACAGCAAAATCATATTATTTGATAAACTTGATAAATTAGTTTTATTTAAAAATTTATAAATTTTAACTTATCAGAGAAACAAAGCAACCTATACCAAGCTTGACGATCGACACGGAAGTTGGCGTCCTAGATTGTGGCAAGAAATATCTAACGATTTTTGAAATAAGCTGACTGACTGTTTATATTAGTTATATTTTAAATATAACAAAAATTTAAACAATAAAGTAATTTTTGTGTTTTGACACCGATGCGGAAATCGGTGTCCTAGATTCTGGCAGGAAATAACTAACGGTTTTTCAAAATCAGCTGATTGTTTGTTTACATAGTTATATTTTAAATATATAACAAAAATTTAAACAATACTCTAATTTTTGTGTTATCTGCAGTCGAAACAAGTGCAGTAAGTGCCGGATATTGGAATCACTGGTTAATAGAATCAGATTTAGTAGAACGGAAACAAATCAGCAAATTCAGTGCTTTTATTTTCGCTTATTAGAATCATGTTTTCAGTTTATGGAATCAACCTAGTCCATTATCAGAAAAAAAAATCACCCAACAAACAATCTAATATATCCTATCGATAAACCTAAATAATCCAGCCAAATTTTAGCCCTTGAAACCGTAACGGAATAATTTTAATTGAAGCAACTAACTAGTAGACCAGGGGTGCATAATTATTGTCAAACAGCATCCATCCAAGGTCAATTTTTGACCTCAGGCTATGGGCTAGTTACATTATGCTGACTAAGGGGAGAGCCATGATAACCTGACTCCTTTGTTTGAAAATGCTATTGTTATAATATTTTAACTATTTTGAAAAATTTATGACTTAGAATTACTAAATACAGAGAAATAATTCACCATCTGCCATTTTTAAAAGGCACTGCAGACTAATCTTGAGTAAAAAACGTATCTGCCATTTTTAAAAGGCACTGAGACAAATCTTGAGTAAAAAACATGAAATACAGAGAAATAATTCACTATCCGCCATTTTTAAAAGGCTCTGAGACTAATCTTGAGTAAAAAACGTGAAAAACGATAATTTATCAAAAATCAGTGCTAAATCTGGCATACAGATGGTATAAAAATGATAATTTATCAAAAATCAATGCTAAATCTGGCATACAGATGGCAGGAAATAATTTATCAAAAATCAGTGCTAAATCTGGCATACAGATGGCACGATGATAGCATATACAAATTACAGCAATATTTATTAAAATAAAAAAATTTTCAATGACATTAGCAATGTTTATTAAAATAAATAAATTTTCAACAAATGTAAAGATACAACAATATTTATTAAAATAAATTTTCAACAAAATTGACATTCTCATACGCATTAATACTTCTTATAAAATAAAAAGTATTTATCACACATTATTTTAAGAAAATAGGAAGAAAAATGGCTAATAAACAATTATTTTAAACATTTGTGTAGTAGAATACCGTATTTCACTAATAAACAATTATTTTAATCATTTGTGTAGTAGAATACCGTATTTCATCTGCAAGAGGGATAAAATGATTGTTTACATGAGGTATCAGATTACACTCAGCAGTATCAAATTACAGTATAAATTGTCTTCATTAGTTGGAAAAGTTTTTTAGAATTATGAAGTATTGGTATCATTAGATTGTCAGAATATCATCAAGAATGTAAATATATAAAAATTTTTTTTATTCGATTCCCAAAATCATGAATAATTTGAAAAATTATATATTGTTTACATATGCTAATTAGGCGGCCAATTCTTTTCGTATTTTTTTTCTTTTTTTCTTTTTTTCTTTTGGTCCTTAATCCAAAATTAAACGAATTTTTTTTTCTCTTATTCTTTTGATTTTTCATCCAAAACTAAAAAAGGGCATTTTTTTTCTCTTATTCTTTTGATTCTTCAAGATCGGAAGAGCGTCGTGTAGGGAAAGATATATTGTTTACATATGCAAATTAGGCCTAATTGCTTTCGTATTTTTTTCTTTTTTTCTTTTGGTCCTTAATCCAAAATTAAAAAACTATATCAGGACACAGTATATGGACAACAAAATCCAGGTCCTTAATCCAAAATTAAAAAACAAAAAATATCAGGACACAGTATATGGACAACAAAATCCAATTTTTTGTGCCAAAAAATTAAAATGCAAAAAAGTTATGGCAAAATATCGAATATTAAATATCATATTTTTTGGAGCATAAAAGAAAAGCTTCTTTTTTTTTTTTTTTTTAATTTTTTTTTTTTTTTTTTTTTTTTTTTTTTTTTTTTTTTTTTTTTTTTTTTTTTAAGAAGGAGCGGTAAAGGTTAAAGTATAAAATCTTGATCATTTAGCAGTATTGTCACAATGACGTCATTGGCATGCATATGTAGCATTTATTTGTTATATCATTATAACGTCATGTTTTGGATGAGTTACCCCGAAAGCACTTTAAATAATAAATATTCTAGTTCTCTGAATCTGCTATACCTATACCAAGTTGCTCTTTTGTCATCAATAAATTGGAATCTAAGTTGAAAGTAATTTGCATTTTACATGTATATAAGTTCTTATCTCCAAACAACACCTGTCTAATTCAGTTCATCAATCTAGGATATAGAGACCCTGGTTGAAAATATGAATTGTATCCACCAACTTATAATGAATAAATCAACCATGTGGAAGCATTTTGTATTTTATCCTGTAGGATTTTGAAGCATTATATGGTCCTTCAAAGTTGCTAAATTGTCTACATATTCATTGTAAATCAAGTTTTTTAAATACCCCTACAACAAGTGCCAGATTTACCTATAGGCCGACTAGGCTGTGTCCTAGGGCCCCGCGATTCTAGGGGCCCCAAAACTATCAATCTGTTTTCAACTTTTATAAACTTTTAATAAGAAAAAATGGGTTTTTATTAGTGCTAGATAGAAAGTAAAATTTTAAAGGGTTCTTATAAGTTATAAGGATCCTTTAAAATTAGACGTAGCTGATTTGAATTAAATTTTTAATAAGAAAAAATGAGTTTTTATTAAAGTGCTAGATAGAAAGTAATGGGTTTTTATTAAAGTGCTAGATAGAAAGTAAAATTTTAAAGGTTAGGCAGGGGCAGACTGGACATATTTTTGATTCTGGCATTATTCTGTCAGCGACCCATTAGTTAGACTTGCTATTAGGACAATTCGTCGCATGGATATATCATCGCAAGGACATTTCCCTGTAAGATACAAAAAAAAAAATAATAGTATTTCAAATAAATTAAATAATTTTTTTTATAAATTTTTTTGCAATACTCCTGTCTTTATTTTATTTTTATATCTTAATGTCCTGACGATGATATATCTGTAATATATATTAGATAAATTAAAGACAGTATTTTTTACAAAACAAATTTTAACAACAAAATAAAAATACAAGAAATCACAACAAGCACTTGAAGCAGGATAAATGCACTAATTTATTATTATATATATATAATATGCACTACATATACTAACAATTAGTGTATTTATCCTGCTTCAAGTGCTTGTTGTGATTTCTTGTGTTATTAGAAGCAGCAGAACTCAGTTGTTTATAGTTAAAATAAAAATAATAATTACCTAATTACCTAAAGCAGTGGTTTCCAAACTTTGTATGTCTGTGCCCCCTTTTTTCATAAAAAATTGTCATGACTCCTCATTTTCAATTTATAAATACTAATTTTATAAATACTTTCCATTTTCATTTTAATACTATAAAATAATATATCATATCTTGAATAAATAAAGTTCTTATATATAAAAAATATATATTTATTATGTTGTAATTATTTTTAATATAATTAAATCGTACAAAAAAAGAAAAACAGAATACACATTTAATACAATATAATATTTAATGTGATAGATGGACAAGTTTTTTAGCACAAATTCTCTCAAATCAGGATGTCGTTGAAGATATCACTACTCGCAATTCTTTTTCAATCACTAAACCAGATCGATATTTTTGACTTTAATTAATTAATATATATATAATATGCACTACATATACTAACAATTAGTGTATTTATCCTGCTTCAAGTGCTTGTTGTGATTTCTTGTGTTATTAGAAGCAGCAGAACTCAGTTGTTTATAGTTAAAATAAAAATAATAATTACCTAATTACCTAAAGCAGTGGTTTCCAAACTTTGTATGTCTGTGCCCCCTTTTTTCATAAAAAATTGTCATGACTCCTCATTTTCAATTTATAAATACTAATTTTATAAATACTTTCCATTTTCATTTTAATACTATAAAATAATATATCATATCTTGAATAAATAAAGTTCTTATATATAAAAAATATATATTTATTATGTTGTAATTATTTTTAATATAATTAAATCGTACAAAAAAAGAAAAACAGAATACACATTTAATACAATATAATATTTAATGTGATAGATGGACAAGTTTTTTAGCACAAATTCTCTCAAATCAGGATGTCGTTGAAGATATCACTACTCGCAATTCTTTTTCAATCACTAAACCAGATCGATATTTTTGACTTTAATTAATTAAAAACTACTGCAGGAAGTTTCTGGGTACATGGATATATGTATTTATAACTCTTTGCTGATTCATTTTTTTCAATATCAATTTGAATTTTATTTCTTGCTTGTTTGTCTTAAAAATGATGTTTTTGTTAAATTCTCGCGTGCCCCCCTTACCGTAGACTCACACTTCCTTAGTGGGTGCACCCCACAGTTTGGAAAACACTGACCTAAAGTACAAGTCTTTATTTGTGGGCAAATGCCAAAATATTGATAAATTTGAATGAAAATGAATGAAGAAGAATCTGAAACAAATATACATTATATTGAAAGTGTGGTGTGTAACAAAAAATTTGGTTTGCTGGCTGCTGGCCCATATTGTTATGACAACACTGGCCCTTCTGGCATTTGCCAGAACGCTCTTATGGTCACTCTGCCCCTGCTTATAAGTTATAAGGAGTCTTTAAAATTTAGATGTAGCGGATTTGAATTTTTGTTCGTTATAAGTTATTTCAGAGATGATTACAGTGAAACCTCACCTAATGGACACCCCTCAATAATGGACACTTGGTAATTCCCCGGCAATAATACATGGATGTCTATGGGAGCATCCCCCCTTTTTAGGGTCCCCAAAGCCTTGCTTGTCCTAGGCCTCAAAAATGCAAATCCGGCTCTGCCCACAACCAAAAATTACATGAAGTGAAATCAGGCCAATGGGCTGGCAACTTTATAGGGAACACTTGACTTTGGTATTTGGTGAAATGCTCATTGTTCATAGGGCTTTCTGCACTGTCAGTCCTAAGTGAGGGGTGATCTATCCTGCATAAACATGGATGTGGTGAGACATATATCCACACTATTGGAATTGTGAAATAACTAAATTTTAACAAATAATGCATAAGTGCATTTTCCTCCTGGTGTGCATTTCAGAACTATTTATTTTCTTTATCAAAATCAAATTCCCATAATCTGGTATGTACACCAAATTTGGCTGAGTTTAGCCCAACAGATTCTTTGATATCAGGCTATAAACACCATTTCTAATTATGGCCTCTCTATATATTTATTTTGGATAATATCTCAAATAATTTATATTCAGTTTAGTTATTTAAGTGTTAATTCACAATCAATATACTTACATCTGTAAATAAATTATTATTTAAATTTATAAATTAAAATTTATTCAACTGCATTTTAAATTTAGATACAAATACAGATTTAAGATTGTTAACATAGAAAATAATGTTAACAATCTTAAATCTGTATTTGTATCTAAATTTAAAATGCAGTTGAATAATGCAGTGTATGCAGTGTAAGTATATTGATTGTGAATTAACACTTAAATAATTAAACTGAATATTCTAAAATAATCTAAAGCTTTGTCCAATTTAAATTATAGCTTTAATAACTTTTATTTTGGTTTCTTGACTTTTTGTCATCCCATTATAATATAAAATTTTTTTTTTTTTTTAATAAATGCTAAATTTCTTTTATTTCTAAAGATTAATTTTTAAAGGGTTTTTTTTTTTTAGGAAGTACAACAGATTTTAGAAAAACCATATTGTGAGCATCATTTCCATGTTTCAGAAAATTTAGGATGGGCTGAACAAGATAGTGTTTATCCTCTACCAAATGTTCATATATCATTGAAAACTTTAGCACCTCGTGTACATACTTTATTGGATAGTCATCAAGGATCATTACCATTAAATAGGTAATTTATATAATTTCTTGAAATTCTGAAGTTGATTACAGAATTCTTTTAATTTTTTGATAAATTTTTAGATAATAAATATACCATATATATTTGTGTGTAAGTCAACTTCACAGAGTAAAATCACCTGCATAATTTTTAAATTTCAAGAATTATAATTACAAAACATTCATTGAAATAGATAAATTTTTTTAAATTATAAAAAATTAAAAAATTAAATTCACTATCAGAATAAAATATGTGCATTTAGATGAAAAGCCAGACTTACAAATCAATACATTGCAATGTGAAGGAAAGCTGGATAGTGAGCAAGACATGATCATGTCATATCACATTCAGTCACATTTTCCAACAACTTGATTTCAATTGAAAATATCAAAAATTTATAAAAATTCCATTATTTCTGAATCTCAACAAAAACATTTAAAAGTTTGGTAATTGTGCAGAATCGCTACTTTTGCCGTAGGAGCTGAAATTTTGGCACTGGACCGGAAATGACGTCATCGGGGGGCTTAATCTGAGCTCCGATAATGGCGCGTGCACAAAAAAATCCAAAATAAAAAATTAAAAAAAAATGGCTAAATTAAAATACCTGCCTCGTCTACTGCCGGGTCGCCGCCATGACAGTAGCCTTTCGTTCCTGTATCATTTAATCCTATTTTGGACCTGGTTGTCGATACTCCTTTTTTGTCCGTCATTCACGTTCATATAATTTAAAATGTTTATTATTTCTCAGTAATAGAAATAGATTTTACATTTCTATGGTCGGATTTTTCCAAATTGTTTTTCGACGTAGTTTCGACTTGTTGGCGAGAAATGGAGGCAGGTATTTTAATTTAGCCTGTTTTTTTAATTTTTTACTTTGGATTTTTTTGTGCATGCACCATTATCGGAAGTCAGATTAAGCCCCCCGATGATGTCATTTCCGGTCCAGTGCCAAAATTTCAGCTCCTACGGCAAAAGGAGCGATTCTGCACAATTACCAAATATTAATTAATGTATTAATATTAATTCGGATAAGTTAGCGAAATTTTTTAATTATAAAAATGGTAGGATTTTACTTTGACTGCATCGTGTTTTTCTGTCTGATCATACTGCGACGCATTTATGAATAATAAATCGCATTATAACACGCCTTAATGCCTCTCACTATTTCGTGCTCAAAGTAAATATTAATATGCATATCAATATCGACCTGCGTATGTGCATGCAACGCCGCAAAAACTGGTGGCAGTCAAACTAGAATCTTACAGAAAAATTGATATAGCCATGGAAACAAAATATAAATGTCATTTTGGGGAAATATTTAATTTAAAAAAAGACATAAAATAACAAATTTTAATTCTTAATTAATCATGCTTAGTAAGAAATAGAGTATAATAAAATGACATTTTTTATTATTTTGTTATTTAATTAAGGTAAGAATCGGATCCATATTTGAATTTCCACATTGCGTCGTTTTGCACTTTTACTTTGTTTCACTAGTCTTTTAATTCACCAATCATCATTATCACAGGTCGCAACACTGGGAATTTTGCACAGGGACGATCAAAATATATTTTAAATCTGATACAAGATGATACAATGAATTGGCAAAATGGTAGACTACCTGCTGATAGAAGACATTTCGCGTCATATGCGGCTCAAATTTCCAAAGTAAACATTCTAAAAATTTAAGATTGTATAAATTATTAAAATACAGGTATACAAAATACATTATAGGTTAGTACTTATAGGCCCAAGCGTATCCGGCCTTCGACTTAGCCTGACCTTGATTGACTTTATATTATTTTGTTGAGGAGCAGAGCGACGAAACTTATAGTGGTCCCAGCTGGTGCGCGTAGCGCGCTAGGAGCCCCGAAGGGGCCCGCGTCCCGGGACCGCTATTGGATCGGCCCCCTCCGTTGTATTCGACGGGCCCGCAGGGCCCCGTGTAGTTACAAGATTTCAGACGCGTTCGGGTGCCTAATATAAAGGTAACAACACGGGGCCCTGCGGGCCCGTCGAATACAACGGAGGGGGCCGATCCAATAGCGGTCCCGGGACGCGGGCCCCTTCGGGGCTCCTAGCGCGCTACGCGCACCAGCCGGGACCACTATAAGTTTCGTCGCTCCGCTCCTCAACAAAATAATATAAAGTCAATCAAGGTCAGGCTAAGTCGAAGGCCGGATACGCTTGGGCCTATAAGTACTAACCTATAACCTATTTTAATAATTTATACAGTCTTAAATTTTTAGAATGTTTATTTTGGAAATTTGAGAGGTCGACGGGACCAAACGTGGCGGATCTTCAAATCTGGCAACCCGGACGACAGGAGATCACGTGACCGCAGACCAAGAAAATTTCTCGCCAACAAGTCGAAACTACGTCGAAAAACAATTTGGAAAAATCCGACCATAGAAACGTAAAATCTATTTCTATTACTGAGAAATAATAAACATTTTAAATTATATGAACGTGAATGACGGACAAAAAAGGAGTATCAGACAGCCAGGTCCAAAATAGGATTAAATGATACAGGAACGAAAGGCTGTCATGGCGGCGACCCTGCGGTAGACGAGGCAGGTATTTTAATTTAGCCTGTTTTTTTAATTTTTTACTTTGGATTTTTTTGTGCACGCGCCATTATCGGAGCTCAGATTAAGCCCCCCCGATGACGTCATTTCCGGTCCAGTGCCAAAATTTCAGCTCCTAAGGCAAAAGTAGCGATTCTGCACAATTACCAAAAGTTTAAATGATAGAAAATACTTTACAGTTATGCAACAGAAATTTTGTTACAACTGACAGAAATGGAAAATCAGCCAGAACACATGATTGCCTGGAGTGCAAATCTGATGATCAGAATCAGTTAAAAAATGATTATTTTGTAAAGATCAGAATCATCAGAAAATGCACATATTGTCAATTAGAAAAATCATGGATTACTATATTTTCATTTAAGTAATAATTCATAAATAGTAGCCATCATACTTTCTCAGTAAAAAAGTTGATATATACAGTCGTAGCCAGTTATTAAGAAGTTGGATATAAGGGACAAACACGTCCGGTCCCGGCAAGAAACCCATGTTTTGTGTATATTTTTCTTCAGATATAATGGATTCAGAAATAATGGAAAATTTGGTTATAAGAGAGAGAATTTTTCAGTTTTCTGTATTCTTCCTTGTGACGACCTACTTTTCATCCTGCTTTACCTCGGCCGGCCATCAGTGTAATTTATTTAAAAATAATAACATCATCATAAAAAGCCAATTTGTCACTTTTTTCTCTCTCTATTCCCCGATTGCAAAATTTTTTGTCATTATTAATAATTTATAAATTAATGAATACAAATTAAATTAAAATTGTAGTTCCTCTAAAAAGACAAAATCCCAGGTGGCACTGTACTCTAAAAATGGCACCACCTAATAATTTGTTATATAAGTTTGTAGAAGTTTTGAGTTATACTCCAAGTTTGAGATTAAATGATAGGATTTCCACCCATTTATATGAGTGGATAATATCTAATATTAATTATTTTCTATTTTATGTATACTGCAGATATAAGATCTATAACTGGTAATCGAATAATTACACAACTCAAATAACCGATATTAAAACTGAAATAACAATCCTAGTTGAAAACTCTTCAATGTTTACTTTGCCCACCTGACGATGCGCTGATTTGTGGCACATTCGGATATAAGGGACAAAAAGTGTAGGTCTCTGCGATTCCCTTATAACCGGCTTTGACTGTATATATTTCTGTTCTAATTTTACCCAATAAATAAATACTTTTGAATGTATTTAAATATGAAAATTATACATATCCATGCATTTTTAATAATAAAATCAAGAGGAGAGAATCATTAATTAAGAATGAAAATGGCAAATCTCGTGACTGCCAAAAGATGTTCTTGCTAATGATGTAAAAATGATGCAGTACAACTGCATTATATGTTTTTGATTGTATGTATGTAATGTAATGTGATATTTGAATATGCAAAGTCGCGGGTTAAAACGAATGTCAATACTACTAATTACACTAAGCCTAACGGTTCTAGCGACTCTGCAAATTCCAGAGTTCTGCCTGAGCTCAGGTCTTTTTCTAAGTTCTAACTTAAATCTACTTAACGTCGAAAACACTCTAACAACACTTCACGTTAACCGGCAAAACCAAACCGGAAACGAGAACTTACAACTAAGAGTAACAAACAAGTGTTAGAACTAGACGGACAAAAAGTGTTAGAAACTTAAATACTAATTGGAATAAATTCTCAAACAAGTTAAATAATAATAAAACTATAAATTTATTAGACTCCAAACACTTACAAAAGTGTTAATAAATGCTTTATTGAAACTCTAATAAAGCAACAAACAAGTATCCAACAAAATTTGCTTAATTCAATTCAAAATCTCAACAATCAATTATTCACAAAAAAAGAACCTTAAATACTACTAAATTCTACTACCCTCCACCCAATACAAACTTCAAACAATAGTCGATCCTTACAAGAACTCAAATGTCACTCGCCAATTTTACGTCTGGATTCTGCACCTCAAAAACTTGTCGATTGCGTCAATCTTTTATACGCGAGTGACGAACACTTCCGTACTCACTCATTTACATACTTATACGTAAAGAGTGATGAACATTTCCGCATTCGCTCATTTACATACTTATACGTAACATGTTCATAGTACTCCGCATTCGCTCATTTACATACTTATACGTAACAAGTTCAAAGTTATGCCGCACTCGCTCATTTACATACTTATACGTAACAAGTTCAAAGTTATCTGTTTACAGAGTATTTCATTTATGTCATTATCTTTACAATTAATTTATCGCACTTGCTCATTTACATACTTATACGTAACAAGTTCAAAGTTATTAATTTACAGAGTATTTCATTTATGTCATTATCTTTACAATTAATTTATGTATCGAACAAAACTGTTTACAGAGTATTTCATTTATGTCATTATCTTTACAATTAATTTATCGCACTTGCTCATTTACATACTTATACGTAACAAGTTCAAAGTTATTAATTTACAGAGTAATTCATTCATGTCATTATCTTTACAATTAATTAGACTCACTCACTCATTTACATACTTATACGTAACAAGTTCAAAGTTATTAGTTACTTCGCTCATTTGCATACTTATACGTAACAAGTTCAAAGTTATTAGTCATTTGCTCATTTACATACTTATACGTAACAAGTTCAAAGTTATTAGTTCACTAGAGTAATTCATTCATGTCATTATCTTTACAATTAATTTATATATCAAAGAGGTAATTCATTCATGTCATTATCTTTACAATTAATTTATATATCGAACAGATAACCCGACTCTTTACAATTAATTTATATATCGAACAAAACACCGATACGGATCATTTCTTATTTTCTCATATCAGTTCAGTGGTAATATTATATGTATAATAAAGATGACATCAATTAACCTGGGATAGTTCTTCCAGATACGGGTTCCGACTCCGTATCACGGATTGCCAGGTAGCTATCCGGAGACGGGTTCTGACTCCGTATCACGTGATTGCCAATTACGACAGAGGTGGTGGAAGTAAGTTAACTTTTAAACTAAAATATAATATGTTAGCATATAGGAAAATAACGATAAATAATAGAGTGCATAATAAAATAAAAATAGGATAGGTCCAAGTTAACTTCCTCACAAATATATATGAAAATATTAATTTGTGAACAGCCAAACATATTTATCTATTTTTAATAATAAAATAGGCAAAATAATATTTGTTAGGAATAAATATGATTGATTGCTAGGGTGGCATAATGATGATACACTGAGACCAAACTAGGTAATCTTAATCTTGCAAAAAGTTTTCCAATTTTTAATTGTTTCATGAATAAAAGATCCCTCCATTTATAGGAATTTTTTCTTTACAAAATTTTTCTGTTTATAGATGAATATATCCAGTAAGTTTCAATCAGATCATAAAACAAATTTTAATAAGACTTTTAATATATCTATGAATTCAAATTTGAATTTATTTGACTGCTTATTCTAATAAAGCTTGGTTTCTTATTTTTAATATAATGAATCAATAAGTTTTTAATATTTGATAAATTTATAAATTAAGAATATTATAATTTTAATCAAAAGAACGGGGGTCTATAAAATAGATCTTTATTACCATGATTCAGTCCGATGGGAACAATATATTGGGTTCACTTCGAGGAATTTAGGAACCAGAATAAGGGAGCATCAGCGGGACGTCGAGAATGGAGCGCTGTCAACTGCCTTGGCGCGACGAGCCTACCAGTGCAGGGTGGACATATTGTGGGAGAAAGCACAGGTGGTCAAGCCTATTAATGACATGAAACAGGGGTTAACGGCAGAAGCCATAAAAATCTTCCGAGAGAAATTAAAGGGAAAGGCAATACTAAACGAAGACGACCCTAGTAGATTGAATTGCGCGTGGAGGTGGTGTCAATTAAATAAAGACAGATCGGAGCATGCGCCGCCGACAAGGACGCCAGTTTTCATGTAGGCTCCAGACAACTCTTTTCTCGGAATGTTAATTGTTATAATTATTATTATTATTTTTTATTATTTTTTCTTTCCTAAACTGTATTATTTTGTATTTTTCTTTTTGGTGTTAACTTCACGCGGTTTAATTTGTGATTTTTGACGATGTTGTAAGATGAGATACCGTATATAACACAGCCTAATAACTCACAACTGAAAGTATGTAGAACGAAATAAAATATGTGTTTTTGTAACAACGGACCAACATCTGGTCCACAACCCGTCTGTGTGTCATCGCGAGCCCTTTAAATTTAGTGTTTGTTTATAATGTACCCCAGCAGGAACGGCCTGCGTTCCGATACGGGGTAGATCTTCAGTCACTTCTGAGTACCGGCTGAGGAGGGCCGTAGAAGGCCGAAAGCGTTTCCGGAAAGACTGCCCTATTATTAGTATATGTAGTTTATATATATCTAATAATAAACTTGTGTTTGTCCTGCTTCAAGTGCTTGGTGTTATTTACTAAGAATATTATACTATATATTAGTGTTGAATGTCGAACATTGATGTTTAGAGATCGATGTTTTATGAACATTGATATTTTGGTATCAATATTCAATGTTTTTTCTGTTTATGTAGTAAAATTAACATTTAATATTACATATTTTTATAAACAGAATTTTTTATAATTGATGATGATTTTAGTTTGCATTAGGAAAATCTATATGTATAAAATATACTGGATAGACTGCTTAATGTTATAAAAATGATGATTTTTCAGTAACACTGGTTAAATATTAATTGATAAAAGCCGCTTGGGAGTGAACAGTTACAAAAAATATTGACTGTAAATGCAAATTAAAATAATTACAGTTGAGTTCAAAAATTTAATTATAAAAATAATTTCAATATAAATAATTTTTGATATAAGTATCACTTGATTATTTTTCTGCATACAAAATATTTTGATTAATATTAATCATAATATATATAATAATAATAAATTTGTTTTTAACATTGGTCTCCAAAAACATCAATGTTTTCTAACATCGATGTTTCCTTTTGATGTTTTTATCGATGTTAAACATTGATGTTTCTATCAATATTCAACACTATTATATATGCAAATATTAATATTTTGAATTTATGATGATTGATTACAAAGCATATTGTGGAGATCCAGAATTTGGATCGGATGCAAGGTATTACTCCCCACCTCATTGAAAATTATGAAAGGAATTTGAAGGAATTGACATTTTAAAAGGAAAATAAATGATAAAAATATTGTAGTACCTAGCCCAGAGAACTTTGTCCTCCACAATATAAAAAAAAAGAATAATAAACAATAGAAAATATATGAGCAAACAGAGAGTTGCGTTACATGCAGGTGTCTCAAAAGACAAATTAAAAAGAAAAAAAGAGAAAACAAGATGTCATCTTTCCCTGGGAAAAAGGTGAAACGAAAAGGTCAGTAAGCTTTTATCTGGGACAGAGATAGATTAACACAAGTAAATCAGTCTGCCCGGAAACTCGAAACAAATAGGTGAGAAAAATGTAGTATAAAAGGATGATTCTGTGTCCCATCCCATCTGTGGATGTCCTAGGGAATGAAGACTAAAATTAATGACTAGGGAACTAAGAAATAAAGAATAATATAGGATTGAAGTAGATTTCTTTTATTCTCGCTTCCAGGTATGATCTCTCACATCAAATAACTTTCTTGAATGAAATATGTTAATAATGTTTTATTTCCTGTTTATTTTAAATAAATATATGTTATTTGTTTTCTATGCGTTTCCAAATCAATTCTCCTATCCTGAATCCCTGCGTCACTTACTCATGACCTTATTTGAAAATACACTAAAATTAGCAATACACATTTTTTTATATCGGCGATCTGCTTCGGGATTTTCACACTTGTGTCAGAAGTAGGATTGTCAAATGATAGGACCCAAGACACCAGTATACATATGTTGCAGGACTCTTACAGTATCTATAAAAAATTACAATAAATATTCTCTTCATAATTCAATAATATTCAATAAGTTTTAATCATTTTAATATTTTTTTTCTAAAATCTTCAATATAATAATTCAATGATATCAGATCTTTTTCATTAAAAAAAAATAACTTTCCAAATTAACATAAATAAACATTTAAAATATTAGTAACCATTACAGATTTAAGAAGATATCTGTATGATTATCATATATAGTTGAACCTCTTCAAGTGATTGGCTTCGGATTAACAAGGGAATATCCACTCAACTAGGATATCCACTTAACTGGTGTCAATAAATTAACATGCATATAACATAGAAAACACCATTTCTTTAATCTATGACAAGATTATTATCTATAAATATAGTATGGGAATTAAAAATCTATATTTCAAAAATTTATTTTTTATGGAAATAATCGATAATTGATTTCTGAGTTAAATTTTTTTTTTTTTTTTTTTTTTTTTTTATGGAAATAATCGATAATTGATTTCTGAGTTAAATTTTTTTTTTTTTTTTTGAAATTTCAAATATATTTGACTTTAATTTATAAAAGGTTTTGTATGAATTGCAACCATTTACTTCTAAATAATGTAACATTGTATCCAATGCTTTCATAGTGTCCATTAATGAAGGTGGCAGTTCCTGTTCAGTCATTTCTTCATCTTTCTTTGTTTTTTCAAAATTAGAGTTTGATGGAGGCAACAGTGGTTCTTCCCCATCTATTTCTAATTCTTCATCAATAGCACTGTAGCTTTCAAAATTCAATTCCAGGTCAATAGGAATAAATTTATCACCAGCTGTTGCACCAGTAATGATCAACTTCTGTTATTATCTGAAATTGTACATATCCTTGGCATAAACATAATTTAATGTTAAAAGTCCTGATTCACTTAACCGATATTATCCACTTATCCAGACTCCTTAAACATTAAACCCTAAGGAATCAAAATGGGACTATGAGAATTTGATTCACTTAACCAGATTATCTACTTATCTGGGATCCATTTAGAGAGGTTCAATTGTATTAATTCTCAAATAGCTAATAGTTTCTCAGGAAGAATAAACTTTCCTCAAAATTATTTTTTAATTTTATTTATTACACTAAGTTAGTATAGTTTTTCAGATTTTATAAATATATGACATATTTTCAAAAAGTATAAGATTGCTTAGTGATATAATCTTTTATTAAAAGAATGAATACATAAGAATATTTTCTGACAAATCATGTTTTTGTAATTCTAAATTTTGTTAATAATTCAAATTTAAATAATTCAATACTAAATAAACACATATATTCAATCTTCCTGTGCAAACAAGTTCAGTTCTCTAGAAAACTTAAACACAGTTTATACAAATGAACTTTAAAAAATCATAAGAAATAGTGGATAAAGTTGTCAGAGTTGGGTTAAATGCAAATTTTTATATAGGATGTATTCAAAAAGTCTAATTCATTAAACTCATTTTTAACAAGGTGGTCAAAAAATAATTTTATTAGGCACTTCACATGCTCCTTAGCTATGACATATTGCACAAAAGTCTAACAAAGCTAACAAAAAAAATAGCAAGTTTACTTCATGAAAAACATAGTGGGTCCCAATGTAACATACGGTGTGCAAATTGTAGTATACAAGGAAACGAAAAATGGATAATGTTGCATGTGATACAATGTACAGTAAATAATGGTAAGTTATTATTTGCCATTGTTTACTGTACATTATTTATTTTTAAGGAAATTTTTCGATAAAATCTATTTATTAGATGATAGTTTACTATTAATCATTTTTAGGATTAGAGTGTGCTATACTCTAACTGAAAATTGTTAATTAAAATTAAGGCTAGTTAGTTAGTTATTTAGAATTATGCAGTGCTCTATTTCTACATTGGAATTATCAGAAAAAATGCATCTTCCAAACATTTGAAAGCTCTTATTAAAACTTCCATACGAATTTATTAGATGATAGTTTACTATTAATCATTTTTAGGATTTGAGTGTGCTATACTCTAACTGAAAATTGTTAATTAAAATTAAGGCTAGTTAGTTAGTTATTTAGAATTATGCAGTGCTCTATTTCTACATTGGAATTATCAGAAAAAATGCATCTTCCAAACATTTGAAAGCTCTTATTAAAACTTCCATACAGACGTCATGTTGTGTCTCTAACAGATCATTCAAAAAGTACATATGATAACAAGGCTAACTCAACATGAGAAAAGCTTAAGACATTAGACTTTTTGAATGTGCCCATAACTAAATTTTTAATATATTTGTTTTGGTAAATTGCATTATATTTATTACCTAATATTCCTCTGTATTTATGAAAATATTTTACTTTTTAATACTGAAAGTTGTATCATATATATATCTTAATAAAAATATAAGTTTTAATTTTTCTAAAATATATTTTATTCTAAATACTTTTTACAGTTTCTGTTTATGCTACACAGCAGAATTTGGACCTTTACCAATTACAGAAAGTTTTAAAGATAAATACAAATCTTACAATGAAACTTACAGTATTTCATCAGATGATGATAATGGAAAACTTCAAAATTTAAATAATGATCCTCCTATATTGGAGAAAGGTGTGCCTCTAGAACATTTGATAGCATGTATTCCTGGTGTCCAAATCACAAAATCTGTTTTAGCAATTAAAAAAATCCAATGGTTAGAAAATAAACCTTCAGATCAAGGTAAATTTTCATAGTAAATCATTTTATAGTTTTTAACAATATGATTTAAATATCAATTTAATAATATGTTTTTGTCAATTTAACATTAAATAATAATGCATTAATGAAAACAGATGTATGTGGTTGAGGAATTTATAACAGTAAAGTATATAGTGCTATTGAATATATTAAATTTTTTATAAAATTATTTAAAAACAAAATAAAACTAATTAACATAAAAGGAATGCTTATAAAATACGCATTTTACAGAAAAAAAATATAATAAACAAAAAAGAAAATTATCAAGTGGCAAAATAATATATCTTGAATAGGCAATTTTCCTCTTTTGGTCTAATTGGATTTTAAACTATCATCTTAAGTTGATCTCTAATATTCTAGATACACAATATTAAAAATGATGATTTTGTTTTGCTGACAATTCACTTTATAAATAGCAAAGTTAGCTATGAAAATAAAAAAATGAAATAATGCATAATTTCATCCCACTTCTTACTTAAATGTAAATAATTCAGTTCAATTTCATAAGTGAAAAAGATACTTTAGTAAACTTGAAGATCTTTCAGCTTTATTAAGCCATCTTTGGCAAATCATACACAATATATAAGAATTCGAATGCAGAACTTAATAAGAATAAAATTTTAAAATAAAAATTAATATTATCACATTGTATAAAAAATATTTACATATTAAAAATATAATACAAAGTAGAATAAAATGAAATAATAAAAATTATTTAGTCATTATATTATTGCATTTTAAATAAGCCACTGTAGCAGTACTACAGAAGGCTGATTGTCGTTTATCATGTGGTATTGTTTTTTATAATCTTGTATAATTAATGATTCCGCAATTTTTATATCTTCCAAATTATTTAGCTGTTTAATAATTTTTGCCTGCTCCCAGTGGATGTTGATGTTATATTCATAAAATGAACTGGCCAGAGCAGTGTCGAAGGTTTCGGCCTCTATCATCCGTTTATGTTCTTTAAGCCTAGTTTTCAGACATCATTTTGTGCTGCCTATGTAAACCTCGTCTCTTTTTAAATCATTATTAAATATAGGTATAACATAACTCCCAAGAGGTCTAAAGGTGGTGTAGATGGTTTGACATTTTTTATATTATTGTACTTGATATGGTATATCATAATGTAAAAAATGTTAATTATAACTAACCTAATGGTCTAACGACTCTGCAATCCAGAGTTCAGCCTGAGTTCAGGTCTTAAACTAAACTCTAACTTAAAAATAATTAACTTCAAAAATAATCTAACAACAATTAGCATTCAACCGGCAAAGCAAAACCGGAAATCGGAACTTACAACTAGAAGTACCGATTAAGTGTTAGAACTAGAACAAGCAATAATGTTAGAAACTTATGCCAATAAATTGAAGAAATTCTCAGAAAAGTTAAATAACAAAAAATATAAAATTTATTAGACTCAAAACACTTACAAAAGTGTTAATAAATGCTTTATTGAAACTATAATAAAGCAACAATAAATTAATCAACAAAACTTGTTTAATCCAACTCAAATATCAACAATCAGTTATTCACAAAAAGAGAACCTTAAGTACTACTAAAATCAACCACCTCCACCACCACTACATACTTCAAATAATCTTCGATCTTTACAAGAACTCAAAGGTCACTTTGCCAACTTTACATTTGATACCACACCTCGTTTGAGTCGTCGGTTGCGTCAGCTTTTATACCGAGTGACTTAGTCCTGTGCTGCTTCATTTACATACTTATACATAACAAGTTTAAAGTTATTAGCTTAGAGTAGTCAATTCATGTCATCCTCTGAATTTAATTATATACGAACAATACATCAATACAGGATCATTCTTACATTCTCATATCAGACCAGTAGTAAAATTAGATGATGACGTCATTACCTGGGACAGCTCTTCCAGAAGACAGTTCCCGATTCCATATCATGTGATTGCTAACTATTACGATGGAGAGTGTGAAAGTAAGTTAACTCGTAAACTAAAATATAATACGTTAGATAATAAGAATATAACGATAAATAATAAAGTGCATAATAAAATAAAAATAGGACAGGCCAGAGTTAACTTCCTCACAGGCTTAGTAAAGCTAAAAGATCTTCAAGTTTATTAAAGTATCTTTTTCCACTTATGAAATTGAGCTGAATTATTTACAATTAAAATGAAATAAATATAAAATATGCCTAATGTAATAGGCCTAACTAATTATTTTAATATATAATAATTTGTTGTGATTAAAAATATTGAAAATATGTGTGTGTATAGTTATTTACATTTACAAGCATTTATTTATCTATTTAATTTATATATCATTAAAAATAAAAATTCAAATGTATTTTCTGTGCTTTTCTTTCATATTGAAAATTCTTAAATATAAAAGTAATTACCAAAAATAATAATATACAAAAAACTATAAAATGAGAAGTGATAGGGAGGAATGCATTCAATTTAAGCAATAGTTTAAAGTGATGAGTTTGACTGCTGCTATATCTCTATATCTTGTTTTGAGATGAAGCATGAATTCTATCACATAAGCTATGATATAATCTAATTATAAATAATTTATTTGTTTTGCATTTTTAGGTATTTATTTTTAGTTTGCAAATATATTCTCACTATCTTGATTTGGTTTTAATTTTATATCTGCTATATGAAATTTTTGTTAGTGATGTACTATACTAGCTTCTTCTGCAGTCATCATTGTCATCATACATTTATGCTTTGTATGCAATTCTCAAACCCATATATCCTCAGTTATTCATCCATTTTGTCTATGGAGAGACACTCTTTAACCTTTCTACATACTTGCTATTCATATATTTGTCATATAAATCTCTTTCACTGCCACATTTTTCAATTTCAGCTTATGAGTATATGTATGCAATTAATAGTAATTAAATCTAATTAATAATTATGAAAAAGAAGTAACAACACTTTTAGTATTAACAAATATTTTTGATTATTACTCTCTAAGCCTAATTAAATTAAGCAAGATCTGATACTTTTAGTTTTAATTTTTAGATAAAAAAATTATCAGATCTTGCTTAATTTTTTATTGGAATCTTTCAAAATTTTTATTACTTTTGTTCTCTTTCTAACATTATAAATTTTTGAAATAAAATATCTGTACATACATTGCTATGACAAGTATACTATATAATACAATACAATATATCTCTCCTTTTAAGTTTACAAATTTAACCTGTTAGGTGGTTTCACAATTCTTCCGGAATGTGTACGTGTTTCCCTCGTTTCCAATTGTGTAACTTTTCCTTTAGTCTCCACAGTTTTATCCAAAATTTCTGGTAACAAAAGTATCCATTTCAACTTGCTTTTGTTGTCCTACTTGATCATTCATCTCCTCATCCGAAATACACATTATCTTATTACTTTTATTTAGAGGAATGAGATGAAAAGGATTTCTTTGTATTGTTCTTTTCCCTGTTCAACTTTATATGAACGTGGAAATTTGTCTTTTTTCTGAATAGTTCCTGTTCTTTTCAAATCTGTGATCCACACTTCATCCCCAATCGTTAATTCAGGAAGCTCTCGGACTCCGTGGCATTTGTCATAATTAGTTTTTTGAAGTTGATGTCTTCTCTACTTATGTTCAAATAAAATTGTTTTATTTAGAATATTTGGATTTAATTTTGTTGTTGAAATGGGTAATGATGTTCAAATTATTCTTCCCATTAATAATTCAGCAGGAGAAAATCCATTCGACAAAGGTGTAGCGCAATAACTCATGCAGTGCTCTGTACGCATCATCGCTTTTCTTGATACTTCTTTTTATTATTTTTATCAAAGCTTCTATTAGACCATTACTCTGTGGAAACTTTGGACTCGATGTTACATGTTCAAATTCCCATTCTTTTGAAAATTTGGTAAATTCAGATGTTAATAATGGTCCGAAGTGCATTCTGTTGTCACTATGAACAATTTCAAGCATTCCGAATCTTGCAAAGATAGATTTTAGGCATGTAATGATTTCTCTTTCTCGTAGGCTCTGTAATGGTGCTATTTCTGAGAATCTTGAATAATAATCAATGGCCAATAAATACCACTTCTTCTCTAAATAAAATAAGTCCACTGCAATCTCTCACCAAGGTTGATCTGGAAATTCAGATGGAATTAACAGTTCATGTCAGTTGTGCATTTCCTTAATACATCGTACACATCTTTTAATAAGCATTTCGATGTTGTTAGATATACCAGGCCACCACACTGATTCTCGAGCTCTGTGCAACACTTTGTGATTTCCAGATGACCTTTATGTAGCTTATCTAGTATTTCTTTATGCAGTTTTAAAAGAATTATGATTCTAGAAGCCATCATCAATAACCCTTCTTCTACTGCTGTGCTAGAGCATTACTGCCAATAATCTAATGTATTAGGTGGAAAAGTTTTCCTCTCTGGCCATCCGTTTTTGCTAAATTCAATTAACTGTTGACAAGTTTTATCACTTTGTTGTAAAATAATTATCTGGCTGAGTCTTTTATCTGAAGTCAGTAAATTCTGTATGATAGCTTGTACGTATGCAGAGACTTGTTGATCTAACAAGGTGAGATTCAGACATTCGGGTCACCGATTTTTTTGAAATTTTGCACACCTGTAGTAGTCCCCTAGTTGCTGGTCCAGTAAATAAAATAAACCATGAATGATGAAATTTGGACCATATTTTGAGAAAATCTATAAAAAAGGAAACACTATGTTAACTTTTGATCAATGAAATTGTCATCTAATTATTAAAATAATTATATAAATTCTTCGAAATATTATTATTATTAATGATTGTAAATTATTATTATTGAATTTATTGTATGTTTTCACTTTAAATTTTCAACATTTAATAAATATCACAAAATAAACTTCTCCATGTGCAAGAGTTTTGCAAATTTTGTATTAATTCTTTTAGTATTAAATGATTCATTTTCTTTCCGTAATAACAATCAGTCATAAGATCATGTATTTATTTCAGATGTAAGAAGTATCAGTCCAGCTCTTGCTGGACAACTTGCTCTCTTCAGTCGAGAAATGATTGATTTATTAAAAAGTCAGCCAAGATGTTCAATTCCATTCAATAAATTTATTCCAGCTTATCATCATCATTTTGGAAGACAGTGTCGTGTAGCTGATTATGGATTCACAAAATTAATTGAATTATTAGAAGCAGTTCCTCATTCAGTTCAGGTAAAATTTTTAACTATCTCCAATAAATTTAAAAATAAGATCCTTAACATTATCTGCTTACTATTATCATAAGCCTATTAGTAGGACAAAAAATTTTAACTGTACAATACAATACTGTTTTTGACTAATTAGGTCTAAGCTACATAAGAATCTACAAAAGAATATTAATTGGGAAAAAGAATATAAAATGTTTAGATATGTTCCTGTGTAACTTATTAATCTGTTATTTTGTTAATATTGTTTTATAATTATTTAATGTATAGTTAAACAGTTTTGATCTGCTTATAAGGTTATGATGTTATTTCACACAATAAATTTACATTTTATTTGGTTGATAATGCTATATATCAAATATTCTATTGTGGGATTGAAATGGTTGACTTTGGATATGATTTAACTACTGAGTAGAGACTGTTAAGTCAGGATGTTGCCATCAGGTGTGATAATTTATTGCACTCACATTAAATGCAGATATTAGAAATAATGGCAAAAACTTTAATAAGGATACTTGGATAAGTGACAGAGTACAGACACTGCTGAAAATGCACAGAAATAACACTATTTTAACAATAAAATATATATAAACCTTATAATGTCAAGGAGGTGCACAAAACCCTGTCAGATATGTTTGAATTGAAATCCATGGACTTCTTCAAATCTGGCATTCAAAAACTTGTTGAACAGTGGGAGAAGATTGTAAGTACTGGGGGCCCATAATAAGTGCCCCACTTATTATGATGATTAAAGTATCTGCTTCAAGTAAATTTTGTTTTTCTTTCACAAGTACAAAAAAAAATATTATATATGAGATGACCTGATATTTTATGAACATTAATTTGTGAAATCAGGAATTATCTATAGATGAGAATTTTTCAGTGTTGCATCATATTTTATAATATTTTAATATATTTAATTTTTTAAATTTCAGATTTTAGGTCAAGGACAGAACCGTATATTAATTCTTACTCATAGAGCACAAATAAAAAGATTTTCTGCTGATCTTCTTCGAATTTTGAAGTCAAGAGCCAGTAAGCAAATAACCCTAAAAGAACTTCCTGTAGTTTATGAACAATGCATTAATAAATCATTTGACATAACTGAATATGGAGTTTGTGAAACAACTGACATGTTAGCAGAAATATCTGAAAATATTATTGTGGTAATATATTTCAAAATAAGTATAAATAAAATACCATTATTTCTTAAAATTTTTTCTAATATGTAGATATTTAAATAATACATTGTAATTTTTAATATTTTATAATTTAATTAGATATAATAAATCATTTTTCAAAAGAAATTTAATATTAAGATTTTATATCCATTATCAGAAATTTTTGAATTCAGATCATACTTCAAACAAATGCTGCAAAACACAACCCTCACTATTCTCTCTTATTCACAACATAATCACATCTTATTATTAATAGTGATAAAAAGCTTTCTGCTTTTTTAAAAAGGATATTCTGCATCTTTACAATATTTTAATTTACTATTATTTCATTGTATCTCATATGAATTGTAAAAATCTTTCATTTTTCTTTGTGTTAATAACTATATTTTTCTTTATTATTACTTCTGACCAGATTCGATGTTACAATATTGTAAAAATTGCTTTTGAATATTACAATTTTTAACTTATTAAATCTGAATTTCATCAGTTTTTTTTTTATGCATCATAATTACTAAGAAAAGTGACCTTACAGTTCTGCTTCAGTAAATATACATAAAAGAAAATCACTTAAAACCTTCAATAATTTTTGCTCTAAGTAAAATTTTTCAAGTAAAGTAAATTTATCTTTCTTCTTCTTTTTATGTCTGTGTTATGCATGGACTCTTGTACATGTGAATTGTATTGACTAATCATAGGAGTTAAGATTGCATTAATGTCATAAGTATAAATATTTCTTGTAAGTCAGTAGCATCATTAGTTGTTTATCTATATTACTGTTATCAAATAATTTGATGATTAAAATTATGATTTCATTTTAGAGAATGCTTTGCTTTGATAAGATACATGAAGTTGCTGGTTTGAACTAATTGAATTTTAATTATCAAATTCAGTCAAGTTCAGTTTTCTCAAAAGTTAACTGATTGCTTAAGGTCAAGCTTTTTATATTAACAATGAGAACATATAGTGATAATCAGGGACTTTGAGAAAATATGAGGCTTGGGGCAATTAATATTTTTGAGACCTTTCAAACAAAAAGACAGAATTGGCAAATATAAGGGTAAATGTATAACAAAAGCAAAAACATTGATAGAGAACTTCAAATTTTGACAAAACTGAAGCTCGAATAGTATAAAAATATACAAATATTTTTTTTCTAACACATTAAGTTATAAACTGAGGCCCCCCAAATCCTAAGGACCTGGATAGCTGCCACTACTGTCCTCTTCTGATAGCCACTGGTGATAACTATAAAAACTGAAGAAGGCTACTTTTAAACTTAAAACATTTCAGAAAAATTTTTAGTTTTGTAATTTGAAGCTTGTGGTTTGATTTGTATATTTATTTACCAAATCAATTGTCTAGCATTCAGAATCAAGTTTAGAAATAGAAGAGAATCATTCTACCAAGATTTTGTATACAATATAGTCAAGTGCCTTTATTTGCCACTCTTTTATGTCATGGTGGATCTTTATCTGTTAAGAGATTGATGAGTGGAAAATAAAATAGAATTAGTTCATATTCACCAAATAATACTTGATTTATTTTCTTTGTAACTGAGCACTTACTATAAAGTACAATTCGAGTGCTCATATTTTAATGTCAGTTGTTTACAGCATTTTAATCTATTTTTAATCTTTTAAATATTCTTGGAAAGGATTTTAATAATTTTGCCTTTTTGATTTTTTTCAGACATTGATATTTTGCATAATATTTTTCTTCCTAACATAACTTATTTTTACATATATTATGGTAGTTTAATCTAGGCAGCTGTTATATCAGGAAATGAAACCAAAGAACAAACTAATTATGTTTAGAGTTACTTTGACCAGTGATTAGTTGATTTTGAAGTGTAGTTCATTAATTAATAATTTTTATCAAAAAGTTCTGATAGCTTGTGCTTTTTTAATCATTTTTTGTAATAACAGTTTGTGAGCTCGAGTGTTTTCAAACACTTGCCCTTAAAAGTTTACGCTACAAGCTACATTTTATCAATTGTACTAATAGGTAAGTTCTGAATTCATTTAGAGCACACTAGTAAAATTCAGAAATGAAAGTATTAAATTAAATGAAAATTTATATCCAAAGAATGTTTATAAAAATCAGCAAATCAAATGTTACATATAGTTTTTAAGTTTTAAAGTTGCATTTTTTAAAAATTTATAAATATATTTATCTGCCATTTAGGTAGCTTCTTCTGAAGAAGAAACAGTTATTGGTATCCCAAAGAGAGGTAAAAAAAAAATTTCTTTTCTTCATTAAATTATTAAAATACTAAATGCTAATTTTGTGTATTATGATTTTTCCAACTAGAAAGATAATTTATAAAGAAATAAAAAGGGAAGCAATTATAATTTAAGTTTACTAATTAATAATAACTGAACTTATTATTAATTAACTAATAATTTTATTTTTATATTGATTTTTAAGTTGTTAATAATTAAATTTATGAATGTTTTGAATTTTTTTAGAATTACGTTCCTTAACTTCTTTCTTCCTTGCCTTTTCTAACCTTGTAAAAAGTTTTTGAATTTTTATTTTTTCACAACTTTTTGTTCCATATATGACATTGATAAGAACACAATTTTTTTATATGAAATCCATCCAATGAAATATTTGGTATTTTTTGATAGTGGCTGGTCTCTGAATAAAATAAGTCATGAATGGAGAAATTCAAAATATATTTTTAAAAATCTGTATATCTCTTATAGTACTTGGTTTTTTATTAAAAACCAAGTACTATACAAATATTGAAGTTAACTTCACTAGATATTAACTTTTTATGTCCATATAATTAGGACATAACTTCCATTAGATTAGAAGATAGAATTGATAGTAATTCAATAAACTTATAATATTTGTTATTTAATTAATAATTTATATCTTATCTAATTTTCCTTCATTAGAATAATTTATATATGAATTTTTTTATAAATTTTTGAATTTATTTCAAGAAAACCTAACATAAATTAAAATCATCTCCACTCATTCATAAACAGCCATAATATTCTTTACTTTGCTGTAATTGGACTCCAAATAGTTTATTCCACCAATATAACCAACAACACAAGCCCTGGAGTAGAATAGGCAGGACTCCAGAGCTTCCTAGGAAGTGAATGGTGACTGATGTAAAACATCAAAGTGCTAAGTTCCAAAATGGCAGACTAGTGTTTACATTCATATTTTTTAATTTTTTCCTAAACAATAGTGAAAATAAAATACACAATATTTCTCCTTAATCATTCATTTTTTGTTTTAACAGAAATAATCAATATTAGAGAATTACTGTAACTATAATATTTTTTTTTTTTTTAGTTTTAGAATTTTATCTTTCATCCTATGAAAACTTAATTTCTGAAATTTTTTAGAAAAATTAACTTTATATAAATACATAATTGGAACAACTTGAATACAGTAGTCTAGAATATATAGAAGAAACATTATAAAAATGTTGAATTTATGAAAAATATGCAATCAAAAAATTTTTATAAAAATCTTGTAAAATAAAAAATTTTGGCCAAATAAGAAATAAGGAACCATCATCAGAGATTAGTTATGTTCCATTTTTGAAAATACTAAACAAAAATCCAAAAATATTATTAAGTAGGACAATATTGCAGTTTAAAAATTTGACAAGTAATTCCATGTCAATGACAGCATATGTTGCCACTAACAGATTCATGCAGATGACCTTGAACATCATATGCCATCAATAGCACACTTCATGTTAAAAGATTATTATCATGGCAACCCATTAAAATTTTAATGCAAAGCTGTTAGATATATTTATGCCTTCAGTCCTTACAATTTCATTAAATTGGGTGCCCATGTTCTTCATCAGTTTTATGTTTTTTTACAGTTAATGTGGCTAAAGACTACTGTGCTTCTTTACCAACTTTTTTGGCATACCATTGTCAAGTTGTTTTATTTCCTTTGTCAGTATCATATTAACTGTTTTGTTATCTTTCAACTTTACTTTGTGCATATTTACTATTTCTACTGTTTTTAACAATTGTTTGTTATCTCTTTGTTTGAGAACTTTTGCGCCATTCCAGTCCACATCTCGATCATAGCAGTAAACTCTTTGTGACACGGCTATATTCATCATCTGTTTTTCATTGTCTTTCTTCTGTTCTTGCATAAGAAAGACAATAAGTTGCTAATTTTGATAAACTATTAATACTTAATGGAATAACTCTGCAATGATTCCTGAGTCCACCTGTCCAGAATTTTTACAGGAAACTAATTTCTGATATAATAGTTATGGTTAGTTGTAGTTATAGTGTTAGAATAACTTCAAAGTTAAAGAAAATCATGAACACATGTTAGAATCAAAATGACAAAAATACATTAGTATATTTAACTATAAATAGAATTAACTATCATACAAATAAATTAAACAATAAAAATAGTTTCTTAATTCCACAAAAAAACAGAAGTATTAATATGCTTTACTGTAATAATAATAATAAAATACAAACAAGTCAGTAAAATAACTTGTTTAATTATAACCAAAAGCCCAAAAAAACAATAAATTTATTAAATAATAACCCAAACTGTAAAGAAATCTTAAATTAATTAAATTACTAAGCCTCCACTCGTGAAAAGAATAAACAAGGAAATCATAAAAACAATCAATTATTTATATTACTTTTGTAATAAAACATTTGAATAAGAGAGATTTTTTTTTTCAGCAAAACAATTTGAAAACCCAATAAGTAGGAAAGAACAGATTGTATTTATTCTATATAATACTTTATAATCATTGATTTAAGCAAATTATAATAGATTGAGTAGTGATGAATTGTTTCTTAATAAAGGAAAAATTACCTTTGCAAGGGGTTTTAAGTGGGGGTGACATCTGAGACTTTTGTCACAGGCCCGACATGTCACATAATGTGTTTGATAGATCACAGGCATCACTAGGGTGCACTCTCTACAACCCAAAGCAGTCATTCCAAAACAAACTACAGGTATCCCTCCTATAACACAGTAGATAGGTTCCTAAATAAACACTGTGTTGTGTGAAACTGTGTTATATGAGATCCGGAGCCAATACTAAAAAGAGATTTATGTTCCAAAATAAATTAAAAGCAAATAACTTTCTTTAATTCCCCATAAGAAACTTAATTTCTATTAAGAATATTAGTAACATGAAACATGTATATATTTTTTTTTTCTTTATAAGACCCTAAAAAAACGATATACATAAAACAAAAGGAAAGAAAAAGTATACAGCCTATATAACATTCATTTAATAATTATATCTTCCTTACCACTGTTTTGTTAAAATGAGAATGTTTCTTCTTTAACAGTATTAACTTCACTTTCTGAACTTGCATTTAAAGTTGTTGTATCTTCTGCTCTCTTTATAAAATCTATAATCTAACCCACTACAATCCACTAGAAAACAATCATTCCTTAACATATACCCAAAAAAATTTATGAATAAAAGTGTTTTTCTTCTATTTCACATTCCTCTATTGAAGAATATAAACATTTTTTATCCAAGAACTGAATGTTTGGAACACAAAATATTCAATTGTTGCCAATTAACTCAATTTCAAATCAAAATCTAAAATAGACTGCATATCATCCTTTTCACAGCAAATTAGTGAAATTGCATTTATGACCAATTTTAACAAAATAAATCCCAGTGATTGCATTTTGTGTGTACACTGTGGATTATACAAAAATTAATGAAAATGTTTTGTGCTGTAAGAGAGTAAATATAATATTTTAAATGTGTTAATTAAAACCATGTTGTAGAAGTACCATATTATATGAGGATTTCCACAATTTTCAAATTGTGTTACAGCAAAAATGTGTTGCAAGAAACTGTTTTATATATAATAATATTTTGATAGACAAAGGTTTTGTGACTGTAAAGTGTGCAACTATTTAGTATAGGCAGTGTGTGATATGTAATATATTGAATTTTGAATTTATTGTACATTTTTTTTAAATAAATGTTTAATATTTGTCCAGACCACAGACTTGTCATAGACCCAAAAATTTCTGTTGGTGGCCCTCACCTTTGCAAATTAAAAACTGCTAAAACATATTTGAAAATTTGCAAAATTAGTTTTTGTAATTTGAAGAATACCATATATTTTAAAAGATGATTGTAAAATCTAATGCATTTGAAATGATAATATTTGCATACAAACAACTAAAAGTAATCATCAAAGAGCAGATATAATTTTTTTTTTTTTTTAATTTCATTAAAATTAATTGTTTTATCTTGAAATTTTAGTTATATGTAGCCATGAGGTTATTTATGTAATTTATTATGAATTATATAAATAATTACTCTAACTAGAAATTATCCACTCATATAAATGAGCGGAAATATAATCTTATAATACTGTATATAAAAACGAGAAACCTCCAAATTCATGTAGAGAATCCATCGGTGAGGAAATCTTAAAATGGCATTCGTTATAATGTTACAGCACCATCTATGAATTCTGTCTTTTTAGAGGAACTACAATTTCAATTTAATTTTTATTTTTTAATTTAAATTATTGATAATTACAAATAATTTTTGCTGTTGCAGAAATCCAAAAATTAGACCTTTCTAAAGATACTCAATTTATAGAAATCGGTACAGTAGTTCAACCGAAAAAGGGACAGCCACGTTTGACTATTAATAATATAATTTAAAATATTTTGAAAAGTTCCAAAATTTATAATAAATAAGCTTTTATAGTTTTTCTCAAGTACTTCATTGGTTTGTTGATAAATAGAATATAACTTTTGTTTATAGCTATATATGGCAATATATTTATTATTGCTGTATTACTGTATATTAGAAATTATTTTATTTATTCTTATCTTTTTATTTTTTTATTTGAAAATATAATTCAGACGACTATTTGTTTTTATAAAGTGAAAATCATAGATATATTTTGGTGTTTTTTTTTTTTTTCCATCTTATCTCAAAAATATATATACAGGTAGTTTTTGACTTAAGACAGGATTTGGTTTGAACTCTCTGTCATAAGTCTGATTTGGTCAAAAGTTGGCAGAAATGCATGAAATTTATGAATTTTTCACAACTAAATTTTACTAGGAAACTATATATATTATTTTAATAAGCATAAAGAACACAAAACTACAAAAACCAAACACAAAAAAGGAAGCTTTCCATATGGACTCTAACCCATTGAATAGCATTGACCAATCACAGAATTTACTGATTATATCATTATTGCAAGTACAAGTTGTCATAAGTCAAGGACTACCTGTATGTGTGTTTTTATAATTTAGTTTGGTAATAAATTTGCAAATAACAAATTTGAAGTAAATTATATTATACAGATAGTTCTCATTTTTAAGACTTGTTTATAATCTGACAAAGCTAATATTTCGTTAGTGCCTAGAATGTCTGTCACACTGTGTTCTAATTTGTTTGTTTATACTTAGTATTATATAAACAAGACTAATCTTTAAATGCTTCAATAAAAAATTCAACCTTGCTATTTGAACCAAGGACCATCTTGATTTGAACACTGCCATTTTGTATCAGCTCACAAAGCATCATGGTATAACCATAACATTGAAACCTAGAACGCATTCTAGATTGTCAACTTTGCATCGGTTATGCTGCATTATGGATGACGTTAGAGTATAAACCTATGAATTGTTTCTAATCTCGACATCATCGACAATTATTTCCGCCATGTTGGACTATAAACAAGCCTTCACAAACTAGCTCATTCCTAGAGTAAATTCATTAAATAAAAATTCAAACCAAAAATCAATTTCCCTTATACATAATATTAAAACCAGGAGTTCCATTCTCAACAATGCAATTCCACCACAATGAAATTAAATAAAGCCCAACAAAATCATTATATGATTAAACAATGATTTATTTATCTAAATAAATGAAAATATATCCTTTCTTATCATAATTTACTTGATTTTTAAGAAATTATCATTATAAATGTTAAAGAATTTTTATTCTTTATTATTGACAGATAAGTAGATCAGTTATAATGCAGATGAACTATTATCTTGTGCACAATCCAAGAATAGAAGTTATTTATATACCATATTTTGTCAATTCTGAAATGCACATTTTTTCACATGTTGTCATCTCTGAAGTCAAGGTGTGTCTTAAAACATTGGCATTTTACAATTGAAGAATAATAGTAAAAATATTTAGAATGAAGCATGGCAATCAAAATCCATGAATTTTTAAAATTTTGTTGCAATTACTGGCATAACAATAAAGGCAGCATTGTCTTAGCCATATGGAAGTCAGCTTGTGCATGTTTAATTTTGCATCATCAGAATAGTGACATTTGTTTATTTTTAGTGATATAGATAAGTATGTTGAATTTTACTGACATTTGGTTTTCTAATTAACACCTAAAATGCTTTCAAGAAGATTACATCATGATAATGCATTGAAATGAAAAATTATTGTGTATGAAGAAAAACACTAAAACAGTGACTGAATGTAATTTGATATTAGTGAGATGAAAATTCATCATTAGAAGAATGACAGCATTTATATATTTATTTGCAGAGCATATTATATTCTTGTGAATTTTATATATTTGAAATAAACTTTATTAATTTAATTTAGTTTTTGTTTTATTTTTTCTTTTTGTGATTTTGGAAATAATACTGCATCTTGCAATCATATGGCATCTTAGATTTGATGAAATATAATAATATGCTGATAAAACCAGATGATGTGTTACTTCTGATTCTTGGCCACAATTTTGAATTTTCCAATTTCAAAGCAGACGATGGAATTTCTGCTACAAAACCAATTGCACTGTATTGCATTGCTATGCATGTAGATTTAATTACCTTTTTATAAATTTGGCATTTATTTAATACAATTAATCTTCATGTTTTTTTATTTTTATACTTCATATTTGAACAAACTTGTAAACAAGAAACTTGTGAAATAAGAACTGCCTGTATATAAGAAATCACAACAAGCACTTGAAGCAGGATAAAAAACTAATTTACGAAATCACAACAAGCACTTGAAGCAGGATAAAAAACTAATTTATTATTACACTTGAAGCAGGATAAAAAACTAATTTATTATTAGATATTATATAATTACTTGAAGCAGGATAAAAAACTAATTTATTATTAGATATATATAATATTGCATTAATAATACTGTATACTTATCTTTCCGGAAATGCTTTCGGCCTATTATGGCCGCCCTCAACCGGTAATTTCAAATGAGCGACTGACCAGTTTCAGATGCAGGCCATCCCTGTTGGGATGTTCCACAAATGAACATCCCAACAGGGATGGCCTGCATCTGAAACTGGTCAGTCGCTCGCTTGAGATTACCGGCTGAGGAGGGCCATAATAGGCCGAAAAGCGTTTCCTGAAAGCGATTTGTATTATTAGTATATGTAGTGCATATTATATATATCTATAAAATTAGTTTTTATCCTGGTTCAAGTACTTGTGATTTCTTTTGTCAGTAGAAGCAGCGGAACTCAGTTGTTTATACTTGTTGTGATTTCTTATAGTTGTAAGTCTTTTACTAATTTAAAATAAGGTTTATAATAAAATTTATTTATTCAGTGTGAATATAGTAAATTTATTGTGTGGTATTAGAAGGAGCAGAACTCAGTTGTTTATAGTGCCTGTATATAAAATCAACATTATAATTAGCATGTACCTAGTTTATGGCCTTATATATGTAATTTTTGTTATTGAAATCTGATTTTTATTAAAGTAACTATTGATTTTTTTAGAACAAACTCCAGAGGAAATTGAAAGAACAAAACAGTTTGCAGCAGAAGTGACAGAATTATTTCGTCATATTCCAAATTGCTCAATGCCATTTAATAAATTTATTCCAGCTTATCATCATCATTTTGGCAAGCAATGTCGTGTATCTGATTATGGATTTTCCAAATTAATAGAACTATTTGAAGCAATTCCCGATGTCTTGGAGGTATTGTTCATTATATTATTATAAATTTTATATTTAAAAATACTCTTAAGAATATATTTTTAACTTATAAAATTTCAAATCATAATGATTAATTATAAGTAAGTAACAAATTGTTTTTATTGCTACTAGTTTAGGCAATTATCTTTTATTTAATTATTTAATTTTCTGAATTGATTTTAACATTTAAGTAAGTAACAATTGTTTGGTCATTATTATATATAATATCTATTCATTAATGTGCTGAATTTTATTAAAATGTAATAATTTCTGTTTAACACTTCTTAAGAATAAAAAATATATGCATATGTTGCACTAGATGGCTTGTAATGAATTTACCACCCAGTATTCGCCTTACAAATACCCTACAAATAACAATTGAGTAAGTTTAACAGTTATTGTTGAATTAACAGTTGTCTGATAGTAATGGTAAGAGAGAATAATGGTTGTATACTAATATGTGCCTTCAGCATACTGAGTCAAGAAAACACATTTCATTATTAAAATATAAGCATTGTTAATAATGTAATAAATATTATGTTAGTTAATAAGTTAAATAAATTTAGTTTTCAGTTGTTCTGGATTTTCAAACAACTACTGGTTTTTGCAGAAAAGTATACCACAATGATCCTAAGTTCAACACTGATAATGATCATTATAACAGCAATAATCTGGATGATAGACAATGTGAATAATATAATTTTTAGCTGATGCTTCATCACACACATCACAGTACTAATGAATGACATTTATATACAAATGCTAAGTCGTGGATTTTAATGAATGTCAATACTATTAATTATAAACTAAGCCTAACAGTTCTAAAGACTCTGCAATCCAGAGTTCAGCTTGAACTCAAGTCTTAAACTAATTCTAACTTAAAATATAATTAACTTCAAAAACAATCTAACAACAATTAACGTTAACCAGCAAAACCGGACAAATACAAAAACAAAACCGGAAACGGAACTTACAACTAAAAGTACCGATTAAGTGTTAGATTGAAAACAACAAATGATGTTAGAAACTTATACTAATAATTGGAATAAATTCTCAAAACAAGTTAGATAATAAAAAAATATAAATTTATTAAGCTCAAAACACTTACAAAAGTGTTAATAAATGCTTTATTGAAACTATAATCTCCAAAACACTTACAAAAAGTGTTAATAAATGCTTTATTGAAACTATAATAAAAACATTTACAAAAGTGTTAATAAATGCTTTATTGAAACTATAATAAACACTTACAAAAGTGTTAATAAATGCTTTATTGAAACTATAATAAAGCTAATTGATAATTCAACAAAGCTTGTTTAATCCAACTCAAATATCAAAGATCCAATTATTCACAAGAAATCAATCTTAAATACTACTTACACCTTCTACCTCCACCACCGATACAAACTTCAAACAATTGTCGATCTTTACAAGAAACTCAAATGTCACTTAGCCAACCTTAAATTGATACAACACCTCCCTGAGTCGTTGGTTTCGTTTGCTTTTATATCCGAGTGACATATAGTCCCGTGTAGCTTCATTTATATAAATATATGTAACAAGTTTAAATTTATTAGCTTACAGAATTATTCGTTCATATCATCCTCTTTACAATTTAATTATATACCGAACAAAACATTGATACAGATCATTCTTACATTCTCATATTGGATCAGTGGTAAAATTACTTAGATTAGATGATGACGTCATTCCCCAGGACAGCTCTTCCGGAGGACAGTTCCCGATTCCGTATCACGTGATTGCTAACTATGATGGAGAAGGTGGAAGTAAATTAACTCGTAAACAAAATATAATACGTAAGATTGATAAGAAAATAACGATAAATAATAAAGTGCATAATAAAATAAAATAGACAGGTTCAGAATTACCTTCCTCACACAAGTCAGTTCTGGTTTATAAGATTAAAGCATTCTAGAAAATGCTTGTAAACTGGGACTAAATTACCATTAACTACCATTAAAAATATTTTTCTGAACTCACAAAATGCCAGCTATTTTTTACTGAAGTAAGTTGAAATACTATCCAAAGAAATAAATGCAAATTGCTATCAAGAAATATTACAAAGAAATATAGAGGCATGTGACACCCAATAAAATCAAAATGCATAATAAATGTCAAAGATTTGATATTTGTATTTATACACAAAAAAAAAAATTAGTTGTAAGACAATAAATTAACTGCTAAACATTTGTGTCACCATGTGAAGGGACTTTAGTCCTCATTCATCTAAAATAATTATACACACAAATTAATCAATGCCATACAGATCATGTTGCATGCAGGTGTTGTGATAAGATGAAGTCATAGACATATACAGGGTGCGTCAGCTAAATCCAGACAAATTTCAAATTGGATTTCCCGCCATATTTAATGTCAGCGCTACGACATTTTAGTAAGCCAGACAGATGATGCGTTTGAGAATAAGTACAAAATAGCTGATTAGTTAAGATCGAATGCAGAATGTAATCGGAGAGCAGCGATAATCAAAGGTCTTTGCGCTGGATGTTCACCTTCCGAAATAATTTGGTTCTTTAACTATCCAAGATCGACAGTTTATGATGTTGCTGCTAGATATGCGGCTTCAGAGAAGTCTGAAGAAAGTTCTGCCAACCCGGCAAGGAAGAGCCATTCCAAGGGGAGATCGTCAAGGACACCGGAAGTTGTCCGATGAGCTCAAGAGCTCATCTCAGAGGACCCAGGGCAATCTCTCAGGCAGTTGGCAAAAACATTGGGTGTGAGTGAGGCCACAATGCGTCGAATTGCGGAAGAGGACCTACGGTACAAGTCCTACGTCATAAAAGTACGACAGATGCTGTCTGATGCCGCTAAAACACAGAGAGTTGCTCGCTGCAACTTGCTTCTGTGTTCAATGAAGAATGAAGCTGCAGGACGCATCAGATTTTTTTCTGATGAGAAAATTTTTACTGTTGATGCCAAAGTAAACCAGAGAAATGACCGTTGGTTTGCCTATGACCTTGAAGATGTCCCCGTAATAGCTAGGACGAAGTTTCCGGCCAGTGTTCACGTCCTAGCTGTTGTTTCCGGTGAAGGTGACGTCATGCCGCCGCACGTCTTTGGAAAGGGGGAAACCGTAACAAAAAAGATTTACTTGCATGTTCTTACAACAATAGTGAAACCTTGGATGGAAACTGTGACTTCTGGGAGACCCTACATCTTCCAGCAGGACGGCGCACCTGCGCACATCAGTCATTTAGTGCAAAACTGGTTGTCAGACAACATGGATACGTTTTGGTCTAAAGAATTCTGCCTCCTAACAGTCCAGATTTGAATCCTTTGGACTATTACGTATGAAGCGTTGTTGAAAGGGTCTCTAATAGGTCGAGACATCCTAATGTGGCATCTCTCCAGGCCGCTACTGAGGCAGCATTTTCGAACTTGGACAAGCAGGCGTTGCGCAGGGCATGTCATCATTTCCAGTCAAGGATCGAGGCAGTAATTGAGGCAGAAGGGAATTACATCAAGTAATTTTAATCTAAAGGAATCCCAAATTAATGTGCAAATGATAATTTTGATAATTTTATTCTTTTTGTTAAATAAAATTTTGTTTAATTAAATTGTTTATTTTGTCCAGATTTAGCTGATGCACCCTGTATATATACACAGACATATGAGTTTTATATAAAAAGAAAAAGGAGAGGTATGCCATCTCATTATGATCTATCCTCAGATAGTTGATTTATGGAGACTTCTTTAAAAAAAGGAAGGATATTTAATGGTGTAGCCTCCAAACTCACACTGGAGCAGCTTTTATTGATTGAGTGGATTGTGGATGCAAGTAAGGCAATGCCAATCTGCAGTCCAGTGGTAGTTAAGATTAATATGTATTAAGGACTTTGTAGGTCCTTTTAGGTGGAGCAGAGCCATTGCCTTTTGATGGCATGTGTCGAAGATTGAATGTGAACTGAGCTGGTGGATACTAAGCAGCCCTGCTGCTTAGTACCCACAAGCTAAGTTAAGATTAATGTGTTATGGACCTACAGAGGTTCATAACACACCACTGTATTACAGACTGGATATTAATCTTAACTACCAGTGGATTGCAGATTGGCATTGCCTCACTTGCATTCACAGTCCACTCAATACCAGAGTTCTAACTCACTCTTTCACCCCTGCTTGAGCACTGCAATGGGCTGGGGATTGCAGTTTTGTCTTTCTTCTCTTCTGGGATTCTTAATCTCAGACTTGATATCAGCTCAGCTCACAATGGAACACCAACCATCATGGGCCATCTACATCCCTGATGGAGTTAGTAGGTAAAAGATGGGGTCAATCAGCTATGTCCAGATTTCTCTTGAAAAAACTGGAAATATAGAGCCTGAGAATTGAACCTGGATTCTCCAGAGTGTAAGTACAGCATGCTTCTACTATGATTATTTCGTCAAAGAGGATGGGGATTGAAAGGCTGGACCTGGATCTGGAAACCTTAAATTTCTCAAGTAGTGGATTGAAATTTCATCCAATCTTCTAATGAAAAGTTGAAGTATTTCCATACATCCAATGCAGCTAACTTTCAGCACCTGTTAGCAGACCCAGTCATAGTATGGGTGGTCAGCAATTTAACTGAAGAATAGCCTTGCTTTATTTTTAATTAGACATATAATTTAGAAACTTAAATAAAAGGCAATTTACTTTACTTTATTTTTCATTTTCTTGAAAGAATACAATAATAATAGTCAGTTAATATTACAGTTTTAATTGAATTCAGCATAGAAGTCTGAATTGCCAGTAACATGTACATTATTTAGACATTGATAAATCTGGAGAAGGGGGTATCCCCCTCTTTTCCAGGCTTTATCAGTAAGTCCAGAGAATGAATATGTTGAATGTTCATAGTCTAGACTTTATCAGAAAGAAAAATAACAACAAAGCCACATATACTAATATTTGGTAACAATGAAAATAGATTCTCAAATAAGTCCTTGAATGCTTTGTTGCAATTTTTGAATTTTAAAATGAGAACTTATTATAAAATGTATCAGATTCTAAAGTGCTAGATTTCAGAGAGTTTATTTTAAATATAAGTTGTAAGAATATGAATAAAATAGTCATAAATAAATATTTAAAAAAAAATGTAAGTTGCTTTTTATTTCACAAGCTTGTATTTGGGATTTTTATGGTAGGTTGGACCATAATTTGGGAACCATTGAAATAGAACACCAACAGAATTATTAAGCTTAAAATATTTTAAATCCTCTCTTTAATTTTAATAAGATGAGCATACTTTAGCATTTGCTAATCATTAATTTTGACCATTATTTTTAAAGAATTCTGAAATAATCCATTGCTAAATAAAGGAAAAATTTAATAATTTGGCTAATTATGAAATTCAGATGTTTCCATAATAATAAATATTTAGAATAATTAATATTGATAATTAGATAATTAAGGATTATAGATATTCTCAAAATCAACTATTTATTTATTAAATCATCCAGTCTGATGTAACATTTTATTTGTGCTTTCTTTTTTAGTATTAGTGTTGTTGCTATTTTTGATATTAATGAAAATTTATTTTACTAAATGAAATTTAATAGTTTATTTTTTTATTAGGTTTGTGGTATTGGTGAGGAAAAAGTGCTCATGCTTACAGAACAAGAAAAATTAAAGGTAATAGCTGACAGACTAGTATCTATTGTACGATCATCACCTCAGCAATCTATCTTGTTAGATAAACTAATTAGCATATATGCCAATCAGCATGGTCACTCATTGCGTTGCCAAGAATTTGGTGCTTCAGATATACCTGAACTTATATCTAAATTGAGAAGCTCTTTAAAGGTTCGTAATTTATGAAAGAACCACTTTTTTTTCTACAAAAATTTATATTTTAGATCTTTTATTTCTGCTATGATGATTTTTTTTCTGGATTTAAACTTTTCTGTGATAGTTTATGGATTCTCAACATGCATGCAAATAATTATATTAGCATTATTCTGGAAAAAGATTGATTTATTCTTAGATAACAAGAATCAGAAATATTAAGATATCTTTTTACTTTATCAGAATATTATAATTACTTAATTTAGAAAATGTTTTTTACACAATATTTTTTTACAATAAGGCACATATTAAGATCAAGAAAAGTTTATTTTCTATTAAGTAAACTATTTTCAACAAGAATAATCATTTTGCAATACTAAAATGGTAGTATATAGAAATTCTATATTTTTAGCATTTAAATGAATAAAAATAACTATAGCTCTATAGCTATAATAATAATATTACATAATAGGCAAGTGATAAATATGATATAAATATTCATTTTTGTATAATCTGCAAAAAATATTTAGAACAGTGTTAATTATCAATTAACAAAATTAACAAACAATAAGTTTCTGGTATACATATGCAAAATCCTTCTTTTAATTATCAGGTCATTTCATAAATGTGTATTTTTTGAGGAATTTGAAACAAAGTAAATAAAATATAATTAATTTTATTAATTAATGACATACATTCTTGTATTACCAACAATTTGTTGTCATCTTATTGGCAATTAATTTATTCCATCTGTGTAAAAGTATTTCAATTTTCATGTGAAATGGATAGACTGTTCTTTTGTCTTCATCTTTAATAATGAAATTTTTTCTAGTAGAAAATTCTGAAGGCTCAGAAATATGTTGATCATCACATGGGGCAATATCTGGCAAGTATGGTAGATAAGATCTGATTTACAATTGAAATCCTTAATTTTCTATAGTACTTAAATAGTAGAAATGAGATCCTCATCCTAAGGTTGAATTTATTTCAATTGCTATTCAAAATAATTTTTTTTATATAGATGAAGTCATTCAGTAATTTACAAATCCAATAAAAGTAATTATTAAATAAATTTCTACATTATCATTCTTCATTCTGATTTTTCTATCTGTCACAATTAAATTGTGTTTATTAAAAAATCTTTTCACATCTACATTATTAACTGGAGCCAGGATGCATTTTAAGGCTGCTTTAGCAAAATTTAGAGATTTTATCTTTATTATCAACAAAATTTGTAAAGAATCTATTGCATTTCTTTATTCTGCTAAATACTTCTAACCATGTGACCACGAAAAACACATCTCTTTATAAAGTTATCTGAGCTGATGTCAGAAAAATAAAATCTTGTTTTTATTTACTGACAGAGTTAACATCTATAACCTTTACTAGACTGCAATTATTGTATTAAAAAGTGCAAAGTGCATTCATCTCCTAAAAAATTCTCATTTTCTACCATTTGAAAAATTTTTTACGATATTTATGTAAGCATTTGCAATTGTTTGTTCATTTTTTTTTTTCTTTTGCCTTTTCATTCCTTTAGAATTCTAACATAACAAAGGTCTGTAGGCAACTAGTACTCATAGATATCGTTTCATTTCAGAATATATGTACAAAACAACAAGACACTGTCACCAGCTGAGTAATCAACTGCCAATTTTCAATGAAACTTCCATATTAGAATTTCTAAATCACTGATGTTTTTATGATACAATATTCTATTTGCTGATGTATTGGTATTTTATTTCTCACATCTAAAATAATTTATATTTAGAAGAAAATACAGTTACTCTCTTATAATGAACCTGAAAACAGTGAGATCACAGCTATAATGGGTAAATACTAATTCCAAGTTTGATCTAAATATGTCTACATATAAAAATTTCATGTTTATAATGAGTAGTTTGAAATATAATAAATAAAATCAGTTCATATTTAAAACAAGCAAGTAATTTTGTCTTAACTGATTTATAAAAATATATGAAATTTAATATTAAATATCCTATCTAAGCTATATTATTGAAGATTTTTAACTGTATCAAATTCATTTCTTTATGATAGGAAAAAATCTAATATAATAATTAGAATCAAATTAAATTAAAAATCAAATTTTGTAATGTAATTTTTATTTTGTATGCAAGTTATCAGTTAATCTTAGGTAATTTGGTATTCCCTCTTTATTGTAGCATTAAACAAACATAAATTATGTCTTACACAACCTTTTACCATATTCTGAATTAGAATATCAAATTTTATAAATTTGCATAACTATATTTTATGAGCTTGAGAGGAAAATTAATAAACATAGAGATATTTTAGTAGTAGTATAAGATCTTGAGAGTAAAATTACATATTTATATAATTTTCCTTTCAAGATTTAGAAAAAGAAGTTAAGGAAAAATTCATGTAATTTTCCCATTTGATTTTTATTAAGCCAAATGTAACTGCTTGCAGCTGTGGGAAAAACTTAAATAAAATTCTTTTCTTATTTTGAATCTTCACTTAAGCATTATTCAGACACTTAATTAAAAGATAGATGAGTAAAATCAAAACAGGCAAAGAATGTTTCACTGCACTGGATATAATGGAAATGCATCCAGTCAGCACTAATCATCCTAAGTTCAGATCTTTATTTTGACTCTGTATCCATCACTGTATTGTATTTTTTGTTGATAGTTTAAATTATATTATAAGCCAATAAAAAATAATATTATACATTATATAAACAACAAAAATTTTATGCTGAATATAAACTGCATATTATAAATGTGTCTGAGGAAAATGCAAAAGATTTTTTTGTACAGTAATTTGTTTAATTTAAAACAGAAATAAAAGAACTTTTATAAATATCAAATCACAGTTTAATTAATTAAAATTGCATTTTACAATACTATACATAGCAGAAAATATAGCAGTGTTTTAAAAATGTGCTAGAGGTGTAAACAATATGGCAAACTTTATGGTAAACATCAAAAATGGATTTTTGATAACAGAAGTCTACGATATTCTTCCTATTCTTTAGCTCCAGTAGAAAGAACTCTATTTGCTTATAAAAAGCCGTTTTTCACATAAATAAATCCGAGAACATTTCATCAAATTCCTCAATTAAAAACCCACCTTTTGTGAAGCAAAGCTTTTTGATATTTTCTTCAGAGAGACTTAGGACATTGCACATGTGCTCAGAAGAGGCATCAAAACACAACAATGGAGGTGGCAAAATGGTTAGAAAAATATCAAAAAATCAGAAGTGTCTTATATCCAATACTTTCACGTATAAACTGAATTTTATTTTTGGGTTCAAATATTAGCAAATTTCTATTTTTCATTACTGTTTCCTTATATTTGAGCTAAAATGATATTCTTATAAATATCTTATTAAAATTTCTCATATTTGCTGTTTGTATTGCAGAGTTTCAAAATTAGAATAATAATAATAATAATAATAAAGAATTAAGTAAGTATTGTATTAACTTCTAAAAAGGCATATGTAAAATTGTGAGGAAGTTAACTTTGACCTGTCCTATTTTTATTTTATTATGCACTCTATTAATTTTATCGTTATTTTCCTATATGCTAACGTATTATATTTTAGTTTAAAAGTTAACTTACTTTTCTATATGCTAACATATTATATTTTAGTTTAAAAGTTAACTTACTTCCATTTTTCCGTCGTAACTGGCAATCACGTGATACGGAATCGGAACCGTCCTCTGGAAGAGCTATCCCAGGTAATGACGTCATCTAATCTAACTAATTTTACCACTGAACTGATATGTGAAAATAAGAATGATCAGTAGCGGTGTTTTGTTCAATATATAAATTAACTGTAAAGATGATGACATGAATGAATTACTCTGTATAATAACTTTAACTTGTTACATAAGAGTATGTAAAAAGCAACATAGGACTGTACGTCACTCGGATATAAAAAAACCGACGAACTACGAAAAGACGAGGTGTTGATTCCAGACGTAAAATTGGCAAGTGACATTTGAGTCTTGTAAAGATTGACGATTGTTTGAAGTTTGTATCGGAGGTGGAGGTAGTAGAATTTAGTAGTATTTAAGGTTCTTTTTTTGTGAATAATTGGATTGTCGATAATTGAGTTAGATTAAACAAGTTTTGTTGATTATTTGATTGTTGCTTTATTAGAGTTTCAATAAAGCATTTATTAACACTTTTGTAAGTGTTTGAGTCTAATAAATTTTATATTTTTCATTATCTAACTTGTTTGAGATTTTCTTCAATTTATTTAGCATAAGTTTCTAACATCGTTTTTGTTCGTTCTATTTTTAACACCTAATCGGTACTTTTAGTTATAAGTTCCAATTTCCGGTTTTGTTTCGTCAGTTAGACGTTGCATTGTGTTAGACTGTTTTGTAATTAATTAGTTTTAAGTTAGAACTTAGCTTAAGACCTGAGCTCAGGCCGAATTCTGGATTGCAGAGTCGTTAGAACCGTTAAGCTTAGTTTATAATTATTGTTATTGACATTCGTTCTAATCCACGACTTTGCAAAATAATTCATATATATTTATGTGAACATTCTTAGGTTCTTGGGCATAATGAATAAAAGCTATAACAAAAGTAAGAAGTATTTCAGTTATAACAAATTCTTCTCAAACATGTGACACTCATTAAATTGAATTTTACCATATGTTCAAACTTCTAGAAAATTAACAAAGCCGATTTACTGATCACTGCAAGATATGACAGTTGCAAAGCGAGAAATTGGGAATGGACATTTTGAGAAGAAAAGAAACATTTCAAATTACCTGGGACAGACAATAAAAGCAGTCAAATTATTTGAAATTTCAGTAGTGTAAAAATACTTTAAAAATTTTAATAAATCTCATTTCCTAAATTGCATTAAGAAAATATTTCATAATTTAAATGGCCAATTTTGCATTTATATTGCAGCTGTGTAGATTTTGTACTTTGAATGCATTTCACATTTTGTCACAGATTCGTAATCAATAAAATAATCAATGATGAAAAATAAAATTACATAAGTACACATCATTTGATAGCATTTAGCATTTTGTTGCTATTGCAAAAAATCATCATCCTTATCTATTATCTTTTGACTTTTATCAGGGATCCAGTCATTTTTAATTATAACTACAGGAATACCTCGATTATCGCGGTTATTGTTGCCACGATAAATACTGCAATAATCGAATCTGCGATAATCAGGATAAATAATGCATGTAAAATGTGTGATCACTGCCAAGGATTTTTCAAATCTATTAATTAAATTTTATATACGAGATACAAAAAAAATGTGTTAAACGTGCCAATCTTCTAAGCTGATCACTCTATGTTTCTTCTTGATAGCTGTTGACTTGATATCATCCTTGCTTCTTTTAGAATTTGTTGTAGGGGTAAATAAGAAAAGAAATAAATATTCATATGCAGTGCCGACTCTAGAGGTCCCAGCACCCGATGCAACTTTCTTGTAATATCTACTCAGCAATGTACAGTATTGCTGAGTAACAATATTGAGAAAATGATAATTTTGGCACCCTGATGCTGTGCATCATCTGCTTACCGGGTTAAGCCGGCCCTGTCCACATATACTTCAGGTAAAGGCAGACAGTTACTGATGAGTGGTGAGCAAGTGCCATCGGATAAAAACGAAGTGCTAAAGAGAGTTACCTGGAGAACAAATGTAATTCTGGTTGCTTATATAGTGGGCTATATCTCGAAGCTGCGATAATTCAAATTTTGAGTGCAATAATTGAATTTTGGTATCAAATTATAAACCATGATAAATCGAGAATCGCAATAATCGAAACCGCGATAATCAAGGTATTCCTGTATTTACTTTATTTTGTCTGTTTTGAAAATTTCATTTAAAGAAAATTACAGACTAGTTGTAGTTTATTATTGAATTTTTTAAAAATATTTTATGCTCAATAAATGTAAGATTATTATTATGGCAAATTACTTTTATGCTATATAGACCAAAATTTATCAGTTATAATAATTGTATATTTATTGAGAATGAAGATTGTGTTAAATTTTATTAAAGTCTGATTATAATTGGTATGTGGACACTCATCATATGGATATAAAATTTTAAAACACAGTAGTAGTTTATCTTTCTATTGCAATTAAAAACTTTATATACTAATTATAACTTTTATATAAAATAAAATTTACATTATTATTTATTTATTTTTTATTTTATAAAATTTGAAAAAATGATTATTGACAGTTACTATATTTATAATTACTAATAAACCCATTGCAGCTATGCCAGCAATAAAAGAATATGTCAGTGATTGGTAAATGATTTTATAATTTAATGATTTCAAAATTTAATCTAATTGTTTGGCAAAATATTTTTATTATTAATGAAGTTTGTTTTATTAAGAACATATTTCTTTATAAAAATTAATTATGGAATTTTCAGGATAACCGGAAGAACAAATTATGAATTATCTGAAGCACTCGCTGATGATGATGAAAGATATAATTGACCATGAGAAAATACATTTTTCTAAATATACTTCAATTGAATTCAGAGATTCATCTTGAATCTTAATTATCGTGATTCCGTATGATGATTTCACTGGATACTTCTTTGCCATTCAAGTGCTAAATCATAATCACATAATTAAGAGTCATTCTGGAATTAAAGCATGTTCGCCAACTTGACACACATTGATTTGTCTCCTTCCAATCATTTTCTCAATGATTAATTTAGCGCTGTTGGATAATCAGTCTTCTGTTACCTTATTTCTTAGCAACATTACAATTATTCTGCATTTTATATTCAATTAATTAGGAGTAATTCCAGCATTTTCTATTGAATTTACTTAAATACTCCACTGGGATTAAAGCTTTTCACCAGGGGCATTAAAAGATGTCACTGGGCCCAGAAGAAAAATTTACGTGGGAAAATAATTTTAAAGTTACAAGATTGGATCATACACTCTAATCAATACTATTCAGGGGATTAACCATTTCAAATTACGTAAATCAACTCTTGGCACCCATAGCTTTTTATTCAAAAAGAATCGTTGAAAATTTAATATAGACTTTGTCTGCCAGGGGAAGTTTGGCCTAGTTGGTTTACATAATTTAAGATTGGGTCAATTTATTATCCTGCTTCAGACTCTAATTTTCAGCAGCTTCCTTCTACAGTTAATTAATACATAAAAAATAATTGTGGGATGATGATTGGGCCCCTTTAAATCCCGGGCCTGCAGAATTTAACCCCATCATCTCCTTTCTCTCTCGTCAGCCTTGCTTTTGCTGCTCATTTGAAAGTGTATCTGCCACAAACTGCACTTAATCTTTCTTGACATCATTAGACATTCTATCCACTGGCAAATGATTGTACAGTTTCGAAACAAAAAATTCAGTTGGTTGCTTAAAAAATGTGATGTCAATACATAATGCATCTAAAGTCGTTCAGATAAATCACTATGAGTATAATTGCAATGATTATAAAGCCTGCAAAAGTTAGTACTAAATGAAAGAGACAGTCTATAGATTAAAGTTTATAAAAGAATCAGAGCTGAAATTCGGTACTGTTTTCGAAACATACATATCTTTTTGTAGGAATCTTTAACACAATGGAATTGATGACTCTGCATTAAATTGTGTGTTGGTAGGGTGAATTGTTAACTCTAATAAATGGTTATTATTATAGCAATCTATCTCGAATATATCACTCCTGTTCTTTTTGTGATCGTTGACTTATAGATTGACTTCTTTTGGTACTATTTTTACTGGAATTCACAAAATTAAAATTATACCATCTCACGGCTCAAAATCATTTTGCATGCAAGTTATTTTGTGTATTTTTCATGTCTATTGTTGTTCTTTTGTTATTTTATTACTATTCTTTAGTCTAACTGATGATTGAATCTACACATACTAATTTGTTATTTGGAGAAATTATTGTTGGCGTATAGAGTCCATTGGGAATGTTTTCACCTATAGAACTTCCTAATTTTGACACATGACTATAGATTGATAAGCATCTTGACCAACAGAAATGTCATAAAAAGAACTTAAGTATGAACATATCATAATATTTCGATTACAGTAACGAGTTGTCAACTGAAACGGATGGATGAGAAGACAACTGTAATCAGACTGATTGATGATCAACTACTCTCTCACATCCATTGAATTTCCCAAAAATCATTTGATAAAACTATCCAGTGGTATATAGCAGGTTAGAAAGGGAATATTCTGTTTTATTTTCATGTGTGAGAAATAGCACCATGTCACAAACATCACTAATTAAAAAAAAAGAAATAAAATGAAAGATGTTGGTAAAATTTATTGATTTTTGTGTTATGTTAATTACTATATATCTTCTTTATCTACTAATTAATGCATAATTATCGTCTGAAAGATAATACCTACAGTAGAAGCTGTATAAGACGACCACCTCCATTCCAATTAAAACTGGTTGTTTATATAGGTGGGTTAATTATAATACAGCATGTTTAAATGAAACGAAATGATTACACTTTAATAAAATCGAAACGTATGTTTTTGTTACAATTATAACACAGTTTATCATTTGTAAAAACACAACATATTTAATTAGTATGGAAAAACTATCAATAGTGCTTTGTCGCATTCCACTTTTATTTTTTATCATTTCTATGGCAAAGCAATGTTTGATGTTGTGTAATTGAGACAACAATTTTACGTTATTTTCTATTCTTGATGCCAGTTTAATTCTTCAATATGTTTCTTGCAGGGTGTCATTCGCTTAAATTTGAGATTTCTGTTATTCCTCCGTTTAGTTAAAATTTCTTTTTGAGACAATATTTTGTGGATCTGTATTTTCCCCAGATTAAATTTTTCTGCTAATGCTCGTTCAAAAAGACCTTTCTATATTGTCTTCAATCGTTTTTATTAGCTGTTCTAAATTCAAGGCATTAACTTTACGTTTAGCCATGTTTCAACATTCAAGGTGCAGTGATAGCATCATGTGTATGACATTACATTTGATTAATATGCTTGCGTAGAACACAAACATCCGGATTTGGTGGCTGATTGTTTCCACTCTCCCTGTTTTCCCTATATCACTTTGCCATAGACCTTTAAGTTTTGATTTTTAACTTTTTATACAAAATTTAATTATCATATCATAGATACAAATCTAAAGAATATGCATATTAAAATGATATCGCATTAAAATAGAAATGACACCATGATTTTGTTATTCCAGTGATCTATGTCATTCTTGTGATATGAATGGTGGGGAAAAATTTTCACGGTGTAGTTTTTTAATTGCAGTGGTTTGGCTTAAATAAAATTTAAGTTTAAAAGAAAACTGTACTGATGTAAGCAATAAAGATAGTCAATTAGTAGTGATAATAAAAATTTATGGTCATCATAGACCAGTTTCACTTTGTTTGATCTATAAAAATGATGGAGGTGGACGTCTTATGGAGGTCAAATAGCACTATTTCTATGGGAAAAAATTTGGTTCCCATAAAATTGTGGTCGTCACGTCAGGTGGTCTTCTTATACAGGTAGTCATGAAGTAAGTTTTCACTGTAATTTGATCTACCAGAAAGCCAACATCTGAGGCACACACATCATGTCATCTATTGGATAAGTTATAAAATTATGCAATATTTGAATTTTTTAATATATTTTTAGAATGGGTATTTTAAAAAATATTTAATATTCACAAATTCTAAGTTCAGTTCATAGAAACTCAAATCAAAAGGATTTATAAAGTTTCATTGTATACTCATAAAAGAAATCACTAAAACTGCTTAACCTTTAGCATTAAAGTCCAAAAAAAGCACAATAAGCAGTGAAAAATAACACATTTAATGAGACAAAAACGTTTTCGGTATTGGTACTACCATCATCAGTTGTATATATGTATATACAACTGATGATGGTAGTAAATACCGAAAACGTTTTTGTCTCATTAAATGTGTTATTTTTCACTGCTTATTGTGCTTTTTTCGGACTTTAATTTCATTGTATACTCTTCGAGCTATTTCACTCTAAAGTTATAAGTGACACTAATGAGGATAAACAAATTATTATATAGATTATTTAAAGGTCCCTAATTTACATCAGATTTAAAACAACTCTTATTTAAGATGGTAATTGATGATAATGTGGTGGTAGTTAAATAGTGCTCCTTATTTAGTTACTTATCTAGCTGTTTTGATCAAACTAAATGAGCAATGAGGAATCATAGATGTTGCATTTTTTGATAAAAATACAAAATTTTTAATTCATTTATAAATTTGCTATTTACTGTATTGAGAAATCAAGAGAGATTAGTAGTCATGAAACATTCCACAATTTTGAAGATTGTTGAAAAAATAATCATTAGAAAAATCATCTTTAATTTTCTCATTTTTGATTAATTAAAATTCTTTTCTGTCAATAATCATTTCTAATAAGCAAAGCGATTTCAGCATTCAATATGAATAAAATTAGGATTTATTCAACATCTTTATATCTTTATATAAAAATTTATTAAATATGCCAATTTTTAGTGATTGAGAATCTGTAACATTTATAGTATTGCATATATAGAAATTTTGTTTGGCATTAAAGTCAACCAGTGTGATAGAAAATTAGGAGTACATCACAGTCATAAATTAGAAAATAATGTATTTGCAAAATTAATGCTTAGAAAATTAAATTTCTCAAATAAAACCATTCTTATTAGATGCAAGGTAATGAAAAGCCATTAGTAGTACTTGTTGATCAAGGATTTGTTCATCTTGTTTCTCTGAGAATTAGAAGATTATTAATGGAAAATATTGAAGGAAAACTTACAGTAGAAAAGCTTTCTGAGCAGTATAAAGAAAGATTTGGCCACAATTTAAATATAATGAATTTGAAACAAGATCTTGAAGATGTTATCAAAGTAAGAAATTTTTTCACAAATTTATAGTTAGACAAATTGAAGTATGATTGTATATAAAATTCCAAAATTTTAATTGTAATATAGTGGACTCTCAATTTTAAGAACTCATTTGGACCACTAAAAAAGTTCATAAAATCGAAAGTTTATAAATGGGAATAGCATTAATTAACATTGGGGACTTTTTGAACCAACTAAATAGTTTGTAAAAATGTGTAGTTTGTAAATTGGAGGTTCGTAAAAATGTGAGTCCACTTTAATTATTATTGAATGAGTAATAAATCATGAAATATGCTAAATTTCTTAATTTAAATATTAAAACAATGAAATTTTACACAATTATACTCAAATGGTCAGAGTATTAAATAATATTTTGATAAAAATAGAGTTATGTAAAAGATTATTATATTAGAAAATGAATATTATATATTAAATAATTAGCATCGGTAATTTGTCACATTGTTTACTAAGTGGTACACCAAAAGATTTTGTTAAACATTTTAAAATAAATTTAACCTCTTCTCTATAGGCCTACTAGGAAAGCCAATATGGCACTCTTCCTTCTCAAGATTATTGTTGAAGAATGAGACTTCATATATCTCAGAATTCTTCCCAAACTTATTATTTTCTATAAGGTCAAACCATGCTACATCTCCTAAGTGCTATCAAACATCCTGCACTCTGTTCTGTGAACATCTTTAACCTATTGCTTATGGGATTAAGATCTACCCTTTTATATACAGGCTTAGATTGCAGAGTGTATGTCTCTGACAAAAGACCATTTTATACCTTTACATACTCTTAAAAGGAATTTAAGCCAGTACTGTTTGGCATATCTTGCCTAAGAATAGTCACAATTTCTCTGAATCTACCTTCTTGATCTAAGCAAGAGTGAGTGCTCTCCTAAATAGGTCCCAGAATATCACTGTTTTATACTGTCATATTTCAGGGAAACAGGCTGAGATAAAAATTAAAGAGAACATTGGTTTGTGATAAATAAATAAAATATTTTCCATTAAGAATTGAAACCCTTACATCAAGGAAGTGCACACTAGATGTGTCAAATTGTTTGAGTTCCAGCTCTAACTCTAAACTTTTGTCAGAGAGGCTAGCTAACAGTCTTGATTATAGCCTAGGCCATCCCACAAAACCAAGATATTATCAACATACTTCCAAAATAATTTAAACTGTAAGAATTGTTTGTTGGATGTTCTAAAAAATGTCTGTGGATGCAGTTTTGTTGTTCTTAGAAACTGATCACTTGATTAGTTTTTCGATTTGGCTAGGAGGAGGATTGAGGGGAAAGTTTTTCAATTTGTATTTCAACTGAAAACATTTTTGAATAAACAGTTTCTCTTACTTATTTGGCTTATAGTTTATTTTTATTTAGTATTTACAATAAGAAGTCTTGCATTATATATACTAAAAATGTATTAGAAGCTGAAGGCACCAAGTGCATTGAAAATGTTTCTTACAATAAAGTGTTTGGCTGCTAAAGAGCTTAGACCCAATTAATATTTGTATTTGTATTTGAGCAATCTTAGTGACTAATGTAATTTGCAAAATAGGTTGCAAACCTTCAATATAACTTTACAAAATTAAAATTAGCATTTTATAAAATTTATAATTTTTTTATATAGTAATTAACTATTAATGTGTTCAATATTATTTAGATATTTTTGATATACTTATATATGTATCCCTTAATTTTACAAATTTTTGATTTAATGAAATGTATAAATCTATACCACTTTGAAATTTGTGACTATATTTTGATAAACATTTGTAGTTCGTCTGATGATGATGGTATCCTTAATGTTTTCTTGTATTAGCCATGTGTCATAAAAGTGGGATAAAATATTCATGAATTGAATTTTGAATACAAATAACAATTGCTTGTAAGTTATAAGCAAGAAGTTAATAAATACAGATTTAATTCAGTTTATAATTTCATTTGCACCACTTCCAGCATGTCTTCTATCTTAATTTTGTAATTTCATTATAGTTAAATTTTTATGAAAATAAATCTTAACAACAGCTCAAATTCAAGTGAAAGATTCATATATTTATTATTTGCTAAAGATCTCTCAGCTTAAAAAAGACATCTTCAGTAACATCCAGCAAATAAGTTACAAATAGAACAAGCAATAATTTAAATATACAAAAGTTTACAATAGAGTAAAGTAAAGCTGTTAAAGAACAAATAAAAAAATTATAAAATATATACATAATAAAGAAAAAAATAAAATATTAAACTAAAAAATAAAAAATTAAATTAAAAAATATATAATTGTAAAATATAGGACAACATATTTTGTTTATAATGCATCCCAAGAGGGTGGGATGGTTTCAGGGGGGTTGTCATCATTAATTACATAACATTTTTTACAGTATTATTTTATACAAAGGACCTCAACTAACTTAATTTCAGATATATTATTAGTAGGTTGTATAATTTTAGCACTATCCCAATAAATATTAATGTTATGTTCATACAAAGCCTTTGTAAGTGCAGTATTGAGCCTAGCATTTTGTATATCATATTTATGCTCATTAATTCTAACTTCTAACAAGTGGATTGTACTACCTACATATACTTCATTTCTACCAAGATCACTATTGTATATTGGTATTAGATATACACCTACCCTTTGTTTCATTGGTATTGGAGGCTTAACATTCTTTAAACAATTATAGACAGTATTTAGTCTATTAAAAGGTAGAATTAAATTCTTTTCTTTCAGGACTTTGTTTATTGGTTGGATGGAATCAGTAAATGGTAGAGTGTAGGAAGATCCAATTATTTTGTCAGGCAAGATTATTATGTAGGTCATGGGATGAATTTGGTGTATAAGATATTAAGTTAAGAATACCATAAATGATCGCTTATAACCATGTTTGATGGCTTGGTCTAAAATCCATTTAAACTCACTATCTTTACTTTCCATGTCACTACAGTGAGTCGTCATTCATTTTAAAAGAAAACAGAAAGCTGCTATTTTATAATTAAAAGTATCAGGAGACCATCTGGAATAAATAGTGGGGCATATGTATGTTTTCTAAACACTTTGGTAGATATTAGAATTTATAATGCTGTAATATCAACATCTAAAAAGTGTATGTTAACATTCAAGTCTAAGCATAAATGTAAAGTAAACCTAATGCTTCATTGTTAAACCGTTGTAGAAAGAGTGTTGAGTGTCTTGTCATTATCATAAATTATAAAAATATCATCAACATAATGTAAAAATAATTTAAAATCTGTTTGTAACAAAGGGACGATCAATCGCTTTTTATATCTAATAATTAGCTCAGTCATGACACCAGCCATCGCTCCTCCAATAGGTATTCCGACTCATTGCCTATAAAACTTATCATCCTATTTGAAAAAGGAGTTATATTTAATAACAACTTGCTTACTTTTATCAATAATCAGTCCTATACAAGCACTAAAGCAAGTAGAATATTTTATTGAGGAGGAACCGCATATGGTTCGAAAACGTTATGCCACAATAAAAAATATTCTACTTGCTTTAGTGCTGTATAGGACTGATTATGAAAAGGAGTTATATGCTTATTACTGTAGATGGCATATGTCTCTTAATAATTGCAGCAGAATTCCCTTTCTTGCATATTCTCAAGGAGAAACACATAAAATTAGGCAAGCTGGAGGTATATTTATAGATGGATACAATTGAGAGTAATCTGCGACTACCATTGTATTATTGGGCTGGATGTTGTATAATAAGTTTTAAGTTTCTCTAAAAAAATCTATTGATGAATGTACTGTGTATGGGTAGTCATTTAGCCCAGTAGTTTTTAACCTTTTCACACTCGTGGATCAGCAAAAATATAAGAATTATGTTGCGGACTGGCGAACTATCAAGACTGAATAAAAATATTATTTAGGTTTAAGTTTCTATTTAACTAATTGAATAGAAATACAAATTTATATGACATTATTTAGTGCTGCGTCTGCTGTTGTTTCTTTGTTAGCTAATCAGTTATTCATGATTGCAGTTTCGTTGCTGAGAGATGAAGTGCAGCATTTATATCCATTAGATTTCTCTGCTTGGTTTTTATTATTGACATGGCAGAAAAAGTCTTCTCACACAAATAAGAAGTTGAAAAAACAATAATTTGATCGCTTTATTATTCAATGTTGGATATTCTTTTTTAAGTGATAACCAAAATTGAGGCGATGACATTGTTTTTTATGCCTCGAAACTAGAATGACATCAGTAGCTAAGTCTATCAGCTTTTCTTTAACATGAAAATCAAGTGCACATGACTGGACATCTTCCAGGAAAGGATTATTAATCCAAAGGTTACCCTTACGAGGAGCCTCACTTTCAGGGAAATAGCTAAAGTTTTCAACTAATGCCCTTAAATGTTCACTAATTATTTTGAATATTACTTTTTGTTTGACATCAGCTGTAGTTAAAAATTCACTCAAAATTGGGAACATTTCTACATCTTTCTTATGTACTCGACTGTCCCAAAGATCCAGCTTTTTGAACACATCCATTTTATTTCTCACTGTAAAGATATTTGTTCAAGATCCCTGAAGTGAAATGTTAAAGTTATCAAGATGATTATGTCCACCATATATGCAAGTTTAACCATCCATTCTTCACTTAACAAAGATTCTATTAAATTTGATTTTCGGGCACATAAAAATTTTGTTACCTCTTCCCTTAATTCAAAAAGGCATGCAAGAACTCTTCCTTTTGATAACCACTTCACTTCTGCATGGAGAAGAATATGTTAGTGGTGTGAGTCCATACTCTCACACAATATTGTGAACAGCTTGGAATTCATAGCTCAACTACGAATTTCATTAACAATCTTTACTACATCATTCATCACTGTGTTCAGTTCAGCAGAAAGCTTCTTTGCAGCTAAATATTCTCACTAGATTATGCAGTAAGTTGACAATATTTCTGGGTGCACAACTTTTTTTATTTTTGCAGCTACTCCAGAATGATGTCCAGTCATGCTTGCAGCACTGTCTGTACACACTTCCATGCATTTCTTCCAGTCTAAGCCTTGTGCTTGAATATAATTATTAAGAGCACTAAATATCTCAGAACAAACAGTTCTTCCAGTAAGTCAAGGCAACAAAGAAGTTCTTTCCATTAGATTTCCTCTTCACTATATCTCACAAAGCAAAGGATAGCGTGATTACTCATATCAGTAGACTCATTAAGCTGAATTGCAAAATATCTAGATTTCTTTATCCCTTCTACAACGTGAATTTTGATATCTGTTACCATATCAATAACTAGAAATTACCCGCTCATATAAATGAGCGGAAATATACTGTTGTGATCTAATCTTATAATACTTTATACAGTATAACAGCATATTGTGTAATAATAGCTTATCTTGCAAATTTATTTACTATATATTTTATTAAGCATTAGTTCAAATGTGTAGTAATTGCACGGGGGCCCGTGAAGGTTGCACCTCACGGGTGCCGTGCCCCCAACGGCCCCACTCCACGGGTGGGCCCGCAGGGCCCCCACCCTTCAATGGGTCGACACAGCCCGTAAGGATATGAAACCCCACGGGGAGCCCCGTGGGGTGGGGCTGCACCACCAGGGATCAAGAGGCCCCCGTGGGGTGGGGGCCCACCCCCAACGGGCCCTGGACCTTGGGGCTCGGTTTCATCTCTTCGGTGGGCTGCACCCAGTTTTATCTCCCCACGGCACCGGGGTCCCCGTAGGGTGGGGCTGCACCCCCGTGAAGGGGTAGTTTACAGCTTGATGAATGGTTATAATTTTTTTGTGTGATAAAATATAAGCAAATTTCATTTGAGATATGTAATATATCACCATCGTAATTATGGATGTAGAACAGGCTTAACTGCAAATTCAACATAAAATTTCCTTTAAAATAAAACATCCAATGAAAAGGTTAGCTAAACAGTATCCTGTATCATAATCAGTAATAATTCTTTTAGCTAAGTAATTCTGTAAAAATCCAATAACAGTAATGCAGGTAATTTATCTGTTGCCCCCTTTTTGACACTTAGCGCCATCTATTGATATTTATTGTCATAAAATAAAAATTCGGCCCCTAGGGCCCCAAAAAAATGGCCAAATAAAAAAAAGATCTGTTGTCGCAGACATCCGAAAATTATACCTTTCTAACGATATCCTATTTATAGAAATTGGTACAGTGGTTCGTCCGAAAAAGGGACTCCAGCCAGCCACGTTTGACTAATTATAATATAGAAGATTAAATTGCTAAGAAGAAAAATAATTCCACTCATCTGTATTGCAATATACATAGGTGGCCCCTCTAAGATTATAGAAAGCGGTTGTACTAAAAAAAATACGATCTATCTGAAGTCTATCGGCCATCGACGCCATATTTGAGCATCATATTCACATGGCCCAGTTCGTACATCCGACTATAAACTTTTTGATCATTCATTCATTAGAAAGTTAAATTTGAGATTTTTTAATACAATAGAACTGCGATCGCAAGTTTAATCACATGTCAATGGGGGGCAAATTCTAATGAATGAATGATCAGAAATCGAAAAAGAAAGTTAATAGTACTAACTGGACCACGTGGCACGCAATGCTGCTGAAACATTGCGTCGAGCACGTGGACTCGAGGTACAATTTTTACCTATTTTAAATCAATATATATATTTATTATTAATTATTTTTTTGAGTTTCAGCTCTTTGTATGTCTTAGGATACCACTTAGGTATATCATCAAAATCATGAGTTAAATTAATTAAAAACACAGTGGTGGGTGTATAATGATTAATCTATTAATTTTACTTGAACTACCAATCACAATCGAATATGTAATGCCGGTATTTAACTATAGTATATTTGAATAAATATTGAATTTACCAACTTGAAAAAAAACCTCTGAAATATCACTTGAAATCCTGCTTGAAATACACCTCCAAATTCGTTTAGGAGAATCATAAAATGTTGTCCGTTATTACGTTACAGCACCCTCTGCATAATTTGTCTTTTTTGAGGAACTATAATTTAAATTTAATTTTTATAAATTATTAACAACAACAAATAATATTGGCTGATACATACATCGGAAAATTAGACCTTTCTAACGATACCTTAGTTATAAAAATCTATACAGTGGTTTGTCCAAAAAAGGGACATCAGCCAACCACGTTTGACTAATAATATATATGATTCTTCGTTGAATGGTATTATCCGACATGGGTATAGCTTCCAGTTTTTTAATGAATTGAAGTCCCAAAATTACATGTACAACATCTAAGACGCAAGGTTTTACTAACTCCTCACCAATCGTAAATGGCTTTTTAGCTTTAGCTATACGGAGAGCCACTAAGTACAATGCTCAAAGTAATGACTTGTCGCTAGTCACCATCGTTTTCATTACACTTTTCTGTGTTTTAATTTGGTTACATAATCTTTCAAAAAAGTCTATGGGCTTATCAATAAAATCTTTATGCTTCAAATTCAAATGACGAGCAAGTTTGAACGGTTTCATGGCATCATTTGACAAAATTTTGGAGCACACTACACACAAAGTTCGTAACGATAGTTTACTGCCTGGAGCTAAAATAAAACCAAACTTTAAATACTCCTTATACCCCGGACACATTAGCAGAGATAACGGACGTTATTGTCTTAACGGTAGTTAGGATGTCTAGTGTGTCCGATTTCCGTCCAGATAACGGACGTTTCGCAGCCGCAGAACACCGTTTCAGTTCCTAAGTGACGGGGCGAAACAAGCTCTTCCACAGGCTGCTCTCCCCTGCGGAGGAGTCAGCCGGATTGTAGAGGATGGGGATCGACGGGCCGTGGAAACCCTTCGGAAAGCCGAAGAGTTTCTACGCGGCCAATCCGGCTGACTATATTAATGGTTGATCTCACCAGGGATGTGTGGGAATTGGAATGAAATATTGCTTAGTAATTGCAGTTGGAAGTCGACATAAAGTTACACAGAAAAAATATCTCTTCTGAAAAAAATTTGGAGTCAGCCGGATCGCCGCGGGGTAAAGCTGTTGCTTACCACCCTGGAGGATCCGGGTTCAAATCTGAGTCCCACACCTCCAGTTTTTAGGAGGGATCCGGGCCTAGCCGTTAAATCTATCCTTCAACATCTGGTTGACTCAATCATGGGTATTGGCCAGCCTGTAATGGGTTCTATAAGTGGTCGCCAGATAGAAGTATATTCTTCGTGCGATATGGCGGCTTAACCAAACTAACCTACGTGATGTCGGCCGGATTGGCAGCGTGGAAACGCTACGGATTTCCACTCTGGAGGACCCGGGTTCGAATCTCGGGTATCACCCTTTGAAAATATTTATCATGGGGTCCGGGTCCGGCCCGTCGATTCCCAGCCTCCACAATCCGGCTGATCCCTCCGCGGAGTTTGGAAAAGCTTGTTTCGCCTCGTCACTTAATGTTCTAATTGAATGGAAAGTGGCGTCAAAAAAATTAAAAAAAAAATCTTACATGTTTCCCCTGTGTGGTTTACATCGCTTTCTATCCGGGTGGGATTTTTTGTAACAGATATCGCCATTTTCCAATGAGATAGAGTACTAACCTTGAATTGCTGAAGCGACTACCAATAGTCGGCCGGATTGGCCGCGTGGAAACGCTTCGGATTTCCACTCTGGAGGACCCGGGTTCGAATCTCGGGTCCCACCCCTTGAAAATATTTATCATGGGGTCCGGGCCCGGCCCGTCGATCCCCGTCCTCCACAATCCGGCTGACCCCTCCGCAGGGGTGGGCAGCCTGTGGAAGGGCTTGTTTTGCCTCGCCACTTAGTACTCTTACTGAGTGGAAAGTGGCGTCATCTGTTAACAAAAAAAAAGCGACTACCAATAACTTTCCGAAACAGTCCGATTTTCTCGTTTGGCTATTGGTCGGACTCGAATCGTAGTTGTGCAGAAACTCCCTAATATAATTCTAAAAATCATTTACTTTAATTTTTGTGTTCTTTTTATCTTGTATGATCATCCATAAATATGTTAAATTATAACTGCCAGGAAAAAAAAAAAAAAATAGAATAACGATGCATTTCTCATCTATTAAAATAATTTAAAACTTCCTACATTACAAGAAATAATATTCGTCGTTTGTTTTCCTCTCAATTATTATAACTTCTAAGCATTATTTCATAAAAATATTTTATGAAACAGCCATTTTATATCTTTTTTCGATGTCATTGTTCATTTCTGCGTCTATTTTATAAAATAGACGCAGAAATGCGCGTCTATTTTATAAAATAGACGCGTAAAATATAGAGCAGAATGGCAGAAACCGAAATTACATTTGTAATGAATTTTAGTTTCGGGTTCGGCTTATACGATTCCATAAACCGAAAGCGGAAATGAACTGAAACATTATATATAGCTTACCACTTTTCAATTGAAATTTTGCAGCGATGGCTGTCCAAACAGTTTTTTTAAATATTGTATCTTTATAATTTCCAGTTGATTTGTCATATAGACATGAATGTTTCCGAACTTCTTCGACAAAAGCCTCCAACATATCACATCGACGTTCCGACATATTGAATCTGCCGCTCTGAGCAGTTCGATACGTCAATATGATTTCATAATTTTTTGCTTTTTCATTGGTTCGTCCAAAGCAGAAACCGAAGCGCAGCTGAAAAGTTAAATTTTTCTTAACACTTATTTCAGTCAACTTTCGGTCAGCGTAAACAGTAAAATTTTTACGTTTTCGGTTTTAGAGTTCAGTTTCAGCTTTAAAATTATGCCTGTGGAGCAGCTTTAAAATTATGCCTGGCTTAAGGCTCATTTACGCTAGCATGGGCGAATATATAATAAATACACAATGCACTATTATGCATTGTGAATTTATTATTAATTCGTCTTTGACAGTGTATATACTTTTATGTACTTTGTTTGCGTACTAAACGATTCTGCTATTGGCGGTAGTGTACATCATGTATCAAGACGGTTTTCTCTGTAGTTGAAGTGCCAATGGATGCCATTTTTATTCACATTGTCTTTTCATTATCGAATATAAACGGTGCATGAACTATCGATATAGTGAGACTTTATGTATAATAATGCATTTCGTGCGTCCATGATGAATGTGCCTTTCATGACCGCATAATACAATTGAAGCATGAAGTCAGTTAATTAATGCAATAAATAATTTTTGGATTGTAGCCATAATAATGCTACTTTAACCAAAAAGAATTATAAAGACATTACAACACTAAGTTTGAAACCAACATTTTTTATTGTAACTTTCAAAATAATCGAAAATTGATTGAGATAAAATTCAGAGAAATAGTTCTTCCGGTGGATGTTAATGACATAACTTAAAAACATGTTTAGAGTAATTAGTTATTTAAAAATTTAGTGCAATGCGTAACAATGCCACGAAATTAATATTTCAATGTGAATGAAGATGTAAATTTTGTTAGTTTGTAGTTCAAATTTACATAATTTTTTATCCTGAAAATTTATATAATTAATGTTTGCAAATAAATTTTATTTTTGTAAAATAAAAATTATATAATTTTTAATTAATAATTTGAAAGAAAAACTAATCTATGATTATTCTGATCTGTGACGTTTTTATGCTAATCACAGGAGAGTCACAGTAGGATCGTGGCAGTCACGTTGACTTGTGAACAAGGAGAGAGAGGGTGGTGTTTTTCGGAAGAAAGACCGACTAAAAAAAGGAATTAAAATGGTTGTAAGTTCACTACGAATTATTTTAAAAATCAGTAATATAATCAGCGTCAGACAACAATCAAGAAGTTGGATTAGTAGCTTGGTTAATGAGGTATTCTCGAGAAGAAAATTTTTTAAAGTACACTACTGAGCAAATTGATAGTTAATCGTGTTTTTCGCAATTGAGATCTAAAAAATAATCTTTACTAATGTTTAATTTAATACTTTCTGCGAATAATTAGAATCTTAATGCAAAACAATACGAAAAGAACAAATATGTGATATATAGATTTTTTTTTCTTTAATCGGAAAATAGAGAGGAAATGCTTATCAGCATTTTGTAACGTTATAAAATTTTAAAAATGAAACTAATAGAAACGAAACTTCATATGGGCGTTAATATATTGATTTTTCACCCAAATTTTCAATTTGACTTTAAACAATATTCGAGTAAAGTTAAATTTTAATGCATACTTTTATATAGTAATTTTGGCATATAACTTTAAACCATCTTAAAGTTTCAAGTTAATAATCAATTTGTATTCGTTTATATGGGCAGAAATCAAAATGGTGATTAAAAAATGAGCATTATTACTAAAAAGTAATTTCACTATTATTCTTTTAATATAAAAAATTAATTTTGCATTTTATATGGTACTAATAAAAATAATATGTTATTAAGTTTGATTGGTACAAGTTCAGTTTTTCTCTATTCTATGCCTTATAGTTTACCTGTTTGGTAATAATCAGAGCTGGATTTGCATTTTTGAGGAGCCCTAGCAAGAGCAAGGCTCTGGGGCCCCTAAAAATTTAAATCAGTTAAGTCTAATTTTAAAGGCTCCTTAGAAGCTTTAAAATTTTACTTTCTATCTAGCACTTTTAATAAGAAAAAATAATTTTTATTAAAGTTTATAAAAGTTGAAAACTGATAGATTTGGGGCCCTTAGGGTGTGGCTTAATCTGCCTATAGGTAAATCTGGCCCTGAGTACAGTATTATATTGCTGAAAATAATCTTGGATGAAGATTATTTCTTATGAAAAGATAGAATAAATAAAATACAAATTTGGATGAGCAAGTCCTTTGCAATATGTAAAACTTGCCTATATTTGAATGTGTATATATTTTATAGGAAATTTTGCAAACTTAATTTATCAATAAATTGATGGATTTATATGTGATAACTTAAATTCATGAAAATATGAATGGTAATAGTTGAAAAAGTAAATTCAGTTCTTGCCAAATTAGTTTTAGACACAAATGATAAGACATATTAAAGATAAACTAATATTGGATTGTGTATTATTCAGTCAGTTATCAGCAAAGGTATACAAAATGAACTTTGCTTTTGAGCTATCAATTCAAGCTGAATTAATTTCTTATAGTAATTAAGTAGTTTGACTTCGAAATTTGCATATTTCTAAATTTCATTACTACATTTTGTATAAAAAAAAAAGATGATATATGTAAAAATATTACAATAAACTCTCGGATGATGTGATGCCATTTGGTGATTTCATCATCCTGATGGATGATGAAATCACCAAAAGCGGAATGATGAAATGATGAAATCATCCCGAATACAAATTGATTATTAACTTGAAACTTTAAGATGGTTTAAAGTTGATGGCTCTAAATAGAAAAAATGTGAAGCACACAGATGATTTCATCATCCTGATGGATGATGAAATCATCCATCAGGATGATGGATTTGTATTCGGGATGATTTCATCATCCCGAATTTGTATTCGGGATGATGAAATCATCCTGATGGATGATGAAATCAATCCATTTTGCAAATTTGGATTCGGGATGATTTCATCATCCTGATGGATGATGAAATCATCCCGAATACAAATTGATTATTAACGTGAAACTTTAAGATGGTTTAAAGTTGATGGCTCTAAATAGAAAAAATGTGAAGCACACATAACTGATGTATTTTGAGGCTAGTGTTCTTATAATGGTTAAATTTTTGCAATTGATGCTTTGTAAGAAAAGTGAATGTGCTGAACACAAAATAGTTGCATTCCCTGATTATTACTGCTATTATGAAAATATTGCAATTTTACATATATCATATATTATAAATTGCAATTTTATTATTGTAGCAAAAATGAAACACTATAATAAAAGTAATATGTTTAATACACATTTTTTATTAATTACTATTATTTGTGTATTGTAGGACAAACAACAGCTTTTGAAAAAACAGTATGAAAAATTACATAATGCAGTTTTTTGTTCATTACTGTGAAATATTGTTTTAATAAACTTCCATTGGTAACTTTTATCAAACATTTAAAATGTTGGATAAAAGTTAAGTAATTGACATATGATAAATAAACTGATACAAAAATATTTTTCCATTTAAATATCATTGGTTATACATTGTTACTATCAAATTAAGACAAATTATTCAGATCTATTACATTTTTTGAATAAATGTATTTTAAATATATATAGTTTATTTTTATAAAATATTTGATAATAACCTTATAAAGAATAAGAATTAAAGTAACTGAAAAGTAGATACACTTTGTAATGATTAAAAATACAAAGAAATCTCTCTCATAATAAAAATATTTTTTTTTAATGATCAAGAAAGATGCATGAAATTTTCATGATTTCAGAATGTCAAAGAAATATAATAAGAATAGCAAAGAAATTAAAAGTAGTGTATAAAACAAAGTTGGAAAGCTACAAAACAATTCTCGATTAAATGTAAGAATAGAAAATAAATTTGTAATAATCAAAATGAGATAAAGATGAATAATGCAAAATAGATAAGATAGGAAATATTAAAAGCAAGATAAATGTTAATAATCATATAGCATACAATACACTTAATCCTTGATTTACATGATAGATTCTGCAAACATATTTATAAAAGAACAATAGGCTTATTTCTCAAATGAAAAATATTTTATAGTAAAACACTTTCATATCTACTATCTATCCATCATTAGTATTTTGCAAACTGAGCAAATCTGATAGAAACATCTCACTTCTCATATAAGAAGACTTCTAATTGTGCCCACTAATGATAAATAATTCTATCCTTTCCCTTGACTGCAAAAATAAAATTTCCACAAATGTACACATTCCACTGTACATATCATAAGATGATAAAGGCTAGGCTGTGTTGGCCAGTGTTGTTATGACATTTAAAAAGGATTATTAATAAACATGTAGACAAGATGATATAACATTTTGTGTTTTATATATTTTTGTATTTTCTATATCAGGATGATAAATCTTTTAAAATGTGCATGCCTAAATTTTTGCAAAAACTACTACTAGCAAACCAGTCTGAATGTTAATTTAATTAAAAACAATATATTGGCTCCAAGCTTTGTCCCTAAAAAATTTGCCAGCATGATGCTTTTTTAGGATGTGTTGTAGGTTTGTTTTCCTGTTTTATATATTTATAAGTCCTTTTTAAATGTTATAGCACTTGCCAGTGCAGTCTAGCCTTTATTTATTGTTTTATAAGTACAGCGTTTCCCAAACTTTATCTATGACTGAACACTTCAAATTTTTACGGAACATGGTTATTTTATAGTATAAGTAGATATTAATAAATTAGACAAATAAGTATAAGAGTTAGAAAGCAAAACAAACATTTATCATCAAATTTGTAATTATGTAAAATAAAACACATGAAAATAGTAAAATAAACTAGCAACTCCAGTTTCAGTTTGGCACAATATTTAAAATCATATGAGGCTTATATTAATTTTCATAATTTTTTGCAGAACACTTATTGACCTTCCACGGAATATAGTTTGGGAAATGCTGTTATAGTAAATCCATGCAGTGAAGTGTGTACATGTAGAAAGTTTATTTTTGCAATCAAGATAGAGTAAGATTATCAGTTTTGCACTTTATAAATTTCTCCTGCGAAATATTTATGTACTACATTGTTTTTTTTTCCCCCTGCCCTCATATAGCACATACACTATATATTAAATATATATAGTGTTTATATTGTGTTCTGTTTGTACTTGTAAGTACATCCTGTGGTAGTAACTGGATGTGCTATGTATATTTCTAAAAATGCTTATTTCTTCCGATTATATTAAGAATGTGGCTGTATCTAAATATTCATATTTAAATAAATTTCAAAAATAATTTACAGAATATTTCACAAATAAGATCAAGAATGTGTAGAAAGTCTTTTTTAATGAGTAAACATGGCTGCACTAGTGACATATAATCAGTTAATATTAAATGGAAATATAGTGATCTTCAATGTTTCTGATCAACAGTTTGTGTACTTTCAGATAGTTCTGATAATTTAGAAAATACAGGACAATTATTTGGCAAGTGATTTTAGATATCAGATTTGTGATTCCAATGATTGCATGTGCTGCTAGGCTTTTGATTCCCATCACTTGCAGTGAAATTTCATTGCATGTATTGATTTTGTTATTGTTTAAACTTGTAAAATATTTTTGTTGATTTGGAAATGATGAAAAATTTTAATTTTTTTTAATATTTTCTGCCAAATAAACATTTCAATAAAATTGTAGAGAAATCTGACATTATTGTGTCCTGCTCTCCATATGGTTTTTTCATTGCATCACATCATGTTTCAATGTTGTAAATCTGGCATTCTGTCTAAAGAGCCTTATTTATTCCAATAATGAATAAAATTTTGAAAAAATTTTAAAATTATAAAAGAAATTATTGATAAATTTCAATAAATATCATATTTTTCTAACATTTGAAAGTTGGGGGTCAGCTTATATGCAGTTTTCACATTTTTACTGATTTTCAAACTCTGAAGTAGGGATATTGGCTTATATATAAGAATGTATATACTATGAACTATGCCCGACATATAGCCAATTTGTGAAATGGCTGGCCACTTCTAGATTTGGCCAAATAAACTATATACTGATATATACATCTCTACATTTTTCATTACTATGAAAGACAATCCCATTCATATTAGAAGGTGGATAAGTTCTATAATCTCTTATGTCAGTTTTGTAAGACCAACATGTGATGTGACAAACAATCCCATTCTAGCTAGTGAATAAGCCAAAATTCATACAAATGTACTCTACTTAGTTCTACAAAACTTCTAGCTTTGGCCACTTTTTCTTGGATTTCTTAAATTGGCCATTGATTACTGATTTTCAAACTCTGAAGTAGGGATATTGGCTTATATATAAGAATGTATATACTATGAACTATGCCCGACATATAGCCAATTTGTGAAATGGCTGGCCACTTCTAGATTTGGCCAAATAAACTATATACTGATATATACATCTCTACATTTTTCATTACTATGAAAGACAATCCCATTCATATTAGAAGGTGGATAAGTTCTATAATCTCTTATGTCAGTTTGTAAGACCAACATGTGATGTGACAAACAATCCCATTCTAGCTGGTGAATAAGCCAAAATTCATACAAATGTACTCTACTTAATTCTACAAAACTTCTAGCTTTGGCCACTTTTTCTTGGATTTCTTAAATTGGCCATTGATTGTATGGCACATCACGAATTACCCGGCCAAAGCCTGAAATAGTCGTAAATTCTAATATATTTTGGGCTTTGGCCAAATCTAGAAGTGGCCAGCCATTTTGTGAATTGGCTATACATTGGACATTGGCCATAACACACTATATATATATTTATTTATTTAGTTATTTATTTATTTCATTAGTTTGTATTAACCAAATTTTATCATGGAAAATAGCCAGTATAAAAGATATGAATTTGATATTCATTCAATTGAACACTGTGTAAATATCCTTTGATTATTTAGCTAATATAAATTTATAAAATATTAAAATATTTTAAATGTAATTTATATAGTTTAAGATTCTAATGAAAAACTTATAAATTTATAGAAAAAAGGTTTAATTTTGGGTGCCTATGAGAAAGGTGAAAAAGAAGAAGAGATTCTCTTGACAACAGCTGCTCAGAAGTATGATACTGAAATTCAAGGACGTTTGACCGAACTTCTAAAATTGTAAGTAAATTGATTTAAATGTAATTTAAACTCTAAATAAAAACTCTTCTAGAAATCAAAGAAATATTTGTATCTTTTAAGTGTAATAGCTATAGCTTCATCAAATTATATCAAAATATTTGCTTAAAATTTTCTAACAGAAAAAATTTATAGATGAATATCATAAGCTTTTTTTTTTTTTTTTTTTTTTTTTATCACATTAATTCCTCTGGTCTCAAACTGAGTTTATAATCCATTTATATAATCTGTTTAACCTGTTACATGCCAAAAGTGAAAAAAATAATGGTATTAACAAGACGATTAAGTAAGTAATTAAGTCTAATTAATATGCAAAACATTAATCATATTGCATTTAAATTTTTCATCCCAATCTTTTGAAATTTTAGACAGTAATCTTTTACTTCATGCATGATTTCATAAATATAAAGCCTGGAACACACCAAGACTTTTCTGCACAGAATTGCAGAAAAACGGCAAAAAGCAGAAAGAAATTTATGCGTATCGAAGCAGAAACAAGGCAGAAAATTGACATTAGCACAGCTCAAGTTTTTCATTCTGCTCGAGGTTTCTGCCTAACTACAACCATTCGTAGCATTGTTTACATATGACGTCATATACATTTAAAATGTGGCAGAAAGTAAGCGACGATTGTCTGCTGTAAATACTGAGATGATTATTGAAAACATAAGAAAATATTTCTGTCTTTATGAAAAATTACATTATTAATTTTAAGACAAAATTCATTTCTGCTTTCATTAGAGGATCTGGTATTGAATCCTGTGCTTGGCATATACTGATATGAGTATCTGTAATATACTTATTTCATTTTCAAAGGTTTTGTAACTATATAAAACCATTTAATTTTATAAAGCAATGTTTACACATTTGGACAAATGAGTAAATCTCTAATATTTTTTATCCATGTATAAATTTGACGTATGACAGTATTTTGCTGTTCTGTTCAAATATGCTAAATTTAACTAATACAATTGTTTAAATAAATAAAATTATATTAAGTTTGTTAATTTTATTAAAATAATTACCATAATAAAACCTATAATTAATGAATTTTTAATAGAATTAAAAGCATCAATACTCATTTTCAGAAAATTGGATTTATTTTTGCCAATAATTCGGCAGAACGAAGATCCGAGCAGAAAAATTAAATTTTTATATATTAAGTTATTCTATATTAAAAAATTTTAAAGCTAAATATCCTTTGCTGCATAAAATAATCTCTAAATAATAGAACTGTGAAATTTGATAGGGAAATCAAATTTTCAGTTAGTTATAGAAATGATTAAAATTTCAAGACCAATGAATGCACAGGGCATTTTGTTCATTGGCAGTGTGTGGGAAGTACATATCTAGGGCCAATATAAGGAGCAACATTTGTAAGTACAGATATATCTAACTGATTTTGCTGTTTCATTACGTTAAGCAGTTTATGATCAATCATGTGTATTCTATTTATATCTGCAGTTATATAAATTTGCAGTGCATGAAGCAGCCTCCCTCAATCGAAATTGAGGGAGGCTGCCTTCATGCACTTAAGCAAATCTGCATCAATTTTTTTTTTTTTTTTTGCACCAGTATTTTGATACATGTCATCTGAAAAATATTCAGATGTAAATTGTAAAATAAATAAATTTGGTGAAATATTCAAAGTAAATGTCCAAAGATTATAATAATAATCAGATTTTAATTTTGAGTATATTCTAAATAACTTGATTGTTTAATAGTCTATGCACCCAAGCATATATCATAGTCTATATTGGAAATTTCTTTCAAAATTCATTTTATGAATATTTTATAGTAATTGAAATTTATCAAATGTAATAACCAAGGATATTTTTATCTTTCTGCTACCACAATGAAGCAAAATACTTCTAAAATGTTTATATAATTATTCCAATTTTATGATTTTTTTTGTAGTTTTTTATACATATTTGAATATAAATCAAAATTAAGAAAAAATTTATTGAAAGAAATTTAACATAGATCAAAATTTTACTCTTCTGACAGCATAAAATTTTGATTTTTGAGGATTATAATGCATTATAATCCTTGTGGAGTTTTAGCAACAGTGTTAAGTCTTCACAAAGAGTGCATTAACTAACAGTTCTGATATACTAAGTAACAATTTGTTTAGATTACTACATGGTATATTTTAGGTTACTTATGTAAATTTTGTTTCAAATGTGATTCCTAAATTATTTCATAATATCTGTCAAATTTATTATTTGTATGTAAATGGTTGATAAAAGGGGTTCAAGACTTGGAAAGATTTCTCTTTATATAAGTCTATAATATTCTTATTCATCCTAGTGATTTGAAGCATTATTTACAGATTAGTTTTCTTACTGCTTGTTTCACCAATAACATTTAAGGAAAACTGGAGTTTAAGTACAGTTTACAATCAAGTTTTGTTTCATCAATATCAGTTGAGCATAAATGATAGCTTAAATTAGCAACTAAATTATTAAAAGTAGGTGTTCAATCTTTTAATCTCTTGATTATAATGACAGAATGATAGATGATTATAGTGATTTGAATAATAATGATGAAATGCACCTTCTCATATTGTCGTAGCTATGACAATATGAGAAGGTGCATTTCATCATTACTATTCAAATCATGCATTTCATCATTAAGACAGTTATTGTTAAACTGTCCTAAGCAGCAAACATAAAATGATGGTATAACTTTAAAGAATTCTATTTTTGATAATCTTAATGATGATCTATCAAATCTATTATTGATTTTTCAGCTTCGTAGAAATTGTTCTGAAATCTGTATTTTCATATTTGTCACCATTACTCAAGCATGCTATAGAATTCGTTAAAGTTATACCATCATTTTATTTTTGATAATCTAATGATGATCTATCAAATCTATTATTGATTTTTCAGCTTTGTAGAAATTGTTCTGAAATCTGTATTTTCATATTTGTCACCATTACTCAAGCATGCTATGCAACATGGACTAAAACAAAATTGATCAATAGCATTTTTTGTAACAAAGTAAACTCCACATTTATTAATTAAACCTGAACTTTGTTGATGAAACAATATTTTTCTTTTAAACTATTGTTTAAATATTTGGTTGTGATAAATTGTGGATTTATAGAACTCAAGATTAAATACTGTGAAACTGGCTGGAAAAGATTATAAATAATAAATCTTTTAAATTTATAGTTTTTGTCCCAAATATTTAAAATCAATATTTAAACTTGATTTATAATCCTTCTATTTGATCTTTCTATTTGACTTCTATTTGATCCTTCTATTTATTTTTTAAATAAATAGAAGAATCATATATTTATATTATAAAACAATTATCTTCTAAAATCCACTAGCTATCGTATAAAAATTAAATAATTGCCAAGATTAATAGATTGATTTTGAATTATTTAACAATTTTTCATTTTTTTATAAATTCTTGTATAAAATTTGTTATAACTATGTTCTATTAAATAAGATGATCATGTTTGTTGTAAACAAGTGTTCAAAGTAAATTTATATTCCTAAAAAATTCTAAATATTGAAATTTTTTAAATTTTCAACTCTAGAATTTTGATTATATTATTTGTTCATTAAAATCATATTACAAGAGCAGAATTACATTTTTTGTCTGTAATTTTAAAATTACTAATTTATTATTTCCTTTCACAATACCTTTAGAGTTATTTAAAAGAACTTATATATTTACAAATTTAGAGTAATAAAATAAAAATTTTTTAAGCTTTTTATTTCTATAAGTGTAGTTAGATTTAAGTTTTAATTTCTTTAGGAATTTTGTTTTGTTATTAATCAGTTATCAAATATTTCTAAATTTGATAAAGCAGATATGGAAATTCCAAATGAAGATATCAAAACATTATATAATAAACATACTGCAGTGTTAATTATAATTTGCATTTTGTAATATAAAAATTTTTTAAATCAGTATTTAAAAATAATATTTTTATTACTTTAAACTTATTATTCACAACTAGAATTATAAACAAAAGATATTTATTAATAGTTAAGGCAAAATTATTAATAAATATGTTTTTTTGCTGTCCTGACACAGCAAGGAATGACTGCAATTCTTGCAGAGCATGCTTATATAGCTGAAAATAACAACTTATACAATATTATATCATCATCTACAATGTCAGTATTATCCTGATGCAATCTGTAAGAAATTTTGCCATATAAATATTTGTGTGATATTTACAATTTTAAGGAGTGATGCACTTTCTTTGAACACTTTATATAAGTTTCTCTAGATTTTGTTTTCAAAAAATATCAAACATGTAAAAATTAAATTATTAAAAAAATTTATAGATTAATTTGTCAAAAAAGTGCAAAATATCAATTTTTTATTTTTTAAATATTATATTTCTAAAAATGAAATTTAATATTTTATTTTTCTTATTAAAATATCAGATAAAAAATTTCTAAAGTTATAAAATACTTAATTTTATGATAATTCTACATTTATTTAAAACTTTAAAAACTGAATGTGTTGTAAATAAAATATTTGATTCATTAATAAATCCTTTTATGTACTAAAAATTCATTTGTGAGAAATAAATGACCAGTTTTTCCTGTTGATTGACCAGTATGTTATAACTTTGGAATACAAATAAACATGAGTTGAATAAATCCAGAATAGGTGACCTTTATCCTTCACAGTTCACTGACTCTCATAAAATATTTTTGAATTAAATAATTTATTTTCAGAAATTTTTAACATTATAAATTTATAATGATATCAAACATTTAAGAATATTTTATATATTTCACTAAGTTCTGCTAAATTTTTATTAGATATCACATTTAAAAATTTTATTTCTTGCCTATATCTAAAACATTATGCTATTTTTTTTATGTTAGTATACATATACAGATTATCCCAAATGAATTCTCATGCTTTTATTTCAAAATTTTTAAGAAATTCTTAGCAGAAATTGACACAGTAGTAGATATTTTTGTACATCACTACTGTATATTTAAAAATATAAAAGTTACCAAAAGTATATAAAATAAAAGTATCTTCAGTTGTTTATATTAGAACTATTGTCAGTAAAAAAAAAAAGTATTTGGTAATGAAGCATCGGCAATAAATTGTAATGCTGTGTAAGAGTGATTAAAGAAAAGGGAATATTAACAGTAAAGTATTGTATAGGATAATGGAATAATAACAAAAATTGAAAAAGATAATAGATTGAATATATACAAAACATGATAAAATATGCAAGTGCATATATTTGTAACCATACAATATCCAAGTAGAAGTTATAGGAAAATTATGGGGGGAAATTAAGAATGCTTCAATATATTCAGTGTAGTTGATCAAGTTTTTTCCCATCTACTTTTTATAGAATCAATTATAAATCTGTGCATTTAATCTCTCTTCATTGTGATTCCAAAAATCTGATGAACTGAATTGATGAATAAATAATGAATTGCAGGCCCTGGAGTTATACATATCTGGGTAATTAGACAAATCAGGAAAATATTTCACATATACTGATATATTTTTCAAATCCATTATGATATTTTTAAAATAAGATGATCATTAAAGCAGTTTTAAAAACATTATATATATATTGTTGTTATACCTGTATAAGCATTATGTATAACTAATTAAATATTTAAATTTATAGTTTTAAATTTATTGTTCAATGCATTTGAAAAGTTTAATTTTTATAGCTTCTGCGTTGTTATAAATAAAATTTATTTAAACATAAGCTATTATAGCATGAATTCTGCTTTATATTTTTATATATTGAAAGCCTTTTAATTTTGCAAGAAAAAATGTGAAATCTTTTTAAAGTAAGCATTGAGTTTTCCAATATGATAATATATGACATTATTATTATTTATTATTATTATTTGAAAATGAAAATTTAAGCTCAATGTTTTTGTCAGGCCCATGTCGAACTGTTATAATTTTTGATTTTAAATTGGATAAAAAAATTTTTGAAATTGATATGAAAAATTATTTGTTTGGTATACTTTTATCAAAGTATTAGGCCTATTTGTAAATTACTGGTCCAATTAAGAAATGATCAACAATATTATCTATTCCGATGAATGAATATATATTCCAACAATAAAAATTTAGATGATAACCTGAGAGAGATGATAAATTTATATAAATAATTAATTTACATATTTTAAAATTTAAAGATTAATATAATCCAAAGTCCAATTTTGATTATGTATTACATTTTAATTCCTCACCCCTTTATGAGATTAAAGCATTCCTGAAAAATTACTCTTAAATGAAATTTTCCTAAATCTGAGATTAAATTTCCATTAACCATGATTAAAAATATTATATTGCATTCCTGAGCTCAAAAAATGCTAATCATTTTTCAATGAAAGAAAATTACTCTTAAATCAAATTTTCCTAAATCTGAGATTAAATTTCCATTAACCACGATTAAAAATATTATATTGCATTCCTGAGCTCAAAAAATGCTAATCATTTTTCAATGAAATAAGTTGAAATACTACCCAAATACATAAATGATGACAAAATTATTTCAATAAGTAGCATTGTTATAAAATAACCTAAAATACAATTTTCTTAGGGAAAGTCCATAATAGAGGCCTGAAACTGGACTTCATTTGCATTACCTGTGTAGTAATGCTGTCACACATCATTAAAAAAATACAATTTTCTTAGGGAAAGTCCATAATAGAGGCCTGCTACTGGCCTGAAACTGGACTTCATTTGCATTACCTGTGTAGTAATGCTGTCACACATCATTAAGGATTATCCAAGTTCAATTCAGATTCCCATACCTAAACATGCTCTTAAAGAAATTTGGGCCCTACCCATCAATCTCCATCTTTGAATGTTTGTTTCTTAATGGCACTAACCAATTGTTTACTGATTACTAAGTAAGCCTGTTTCAATCCCTGTTGTAGGTCTTATATCCAATAGAAAGGTTACAACTATAGAAGTGGGAATTGAAAGGCTGGTTCTGGAATCTGGAGTCCTTGAATTTCTCAGTGGACTGGATTCAATCCCAATCTGTAATGGAAAGTCAAATCATTTCTATTCAATGGAGCTAATTTTCAGCACCTATTAGTAGAATCAATCATGCACATTCATAGTAATGAAGCAGTATCTTTTGTAAATATAATTGTTTTAATGAAATTCACATATGGAATATTTAGAAGAAAACAGAAGTATTTTAAAATAATTGAAATTATTAGCACTCTTACATTGATCCTTTTCAAATTTAAAAAAGATGTAAAATTGAGTAAGATTCCTGATTGATATACCGTATTACATCGAATATAAGCCACACTTTTTTTATTTGAATTTTTAAGTTTTTAAAGTATGGGTGCGGCTTAGATTCAAAGCGAATACCTATTATTATAAAATCATTTTTTTTCCGATTTTTCAATTTTAAAATCCTACTGCAGCTTAAATTCGATGTAATATGGTATTAACCTTTCTTAATCTGATTTTATTACACAGTAAGAGTCCAGAAATTTAGACGATGAATACTCACTTCTTAAAATTTCTGGACTTTTCTATGTGAGAATACATGTACATTGATAACAGTGCAGCAGATGCAATAGTTGTGGAAATGAATGAATAAATATACTCATTCTGATAAATGAAGCATTCTGTATTTGTTAAAATGAATATATCAACAAAATTCACCTGTTCATCTTTATTCTTAAATTTGAATTTTAAAAGTACTGCCTGAGAATCCAGATCGACCAAATCACTGAGCAGTCTGGATTTTTAGACTTACTGTGTATTGATTTTTTATTAATAAAGTATATTATTGATAAATTTAATTTTAACTATGAATTTGATATTTTAGATCTGGTCCAACTTTAAAAAAAGGAAAATCTAGAATTTTCTATGGGCTTGATCAGGTATTTATCTGTTTTAAATGTATCTTAAATAAAATAATTAAAATTAATTTTTTACATGCATTTAAAAAAATGTATACTGCTTCTTAATGTAATTTATAAAAAATATATATTATAGGCAAAACGAAAGCTTTCATATTTTGATTGAATCTAAACAAATTGTAATCTAATTAAAATAATACATTAAAACCAATGAGACATACATAAATGTATCCTGATCTGCCTAACAGGAGTTAGATAAATTTGTTGTTTTATGAATTATGCATTAAAATATTTTGATAAAATTAGTATAATGTAATTATTAAGTATTAAAAACTGAAACATGCCAAGTAACCATAAAATGCAATCATTTAAAAATTAAAAATGGATATTTATATTATTTAAATTATTTTCAATTAAATATGTAATTTTTACTATCAATTAATTTAAAAATTAGAGCATCAAAATAATATAACTGTATGGAACAACAGGAATAACAATGCCCACTAAAATATTCCGTAGTATAGAGATGATGATGGAAGTGGTTCTATAATTAAATTAGTTATCACTAAAAAATGAACTTTAAAATCTCAGGTTTCAATTGGGGACAAGACAGATTCTTAATATTTTAGGAACATTTTCTATGATCTTTAGACATTTTGTACATAACAATCAGTTATGCATTTTGGTATGTTTTAACATCTCTCTTTTCTGTTGGTGTATAATAGCTAGTTTAAAAAATACAAGTTTTTAACAATAAATATGAAATGTCAAGCCACTGATTTTTCATTAAATCCTCATAAATTAAAAATGATTATTATTAACCTGTAAAAAGGTTGAAAAGCAAGTAAGGTTCTGATTTGCTGTAATCTAAAGATAGAGGATTTTTATAGACATAACTTTGTGAAAGTTCCATGTTGCAGATCCTTAGTGTAATGTCTCTGAGTCTTCCCAGTCAACTTAGACATAATATCAAATATGAGTTCTGTTCTTAAGAATGAAATTTGACCATAATGAAATTAAGTAAAGGTCAACAAAATCAATAGTTTATAAAAAAAAAAATGATTTATTCTTCTAAAGATATGAAAAACATGGCTTTTAAAATCAAGCAAATTATTATTATAATGAAATTATTTGTCATACAAATGTTAATGAATTTTTATTCTTCATTATTATTGACAAATAAGTAGATTAGCTTTTATATAGATGAATTATTGGCTTAAGGATAATCTAGAAATTGAAAATTATTTACATAGTATGCTGGTGAAACCATTGTGGCCAGAAGGCATGCTATTTTCACTTCTCATGGCATCATTGTGAAAGAAAAATTGTGGCAAACTTGGTCGTCCTCTATTGTATAGTGTGTGGTTTGATATGTCTATGAATGTTAAACATTTATTTTTTGAAATTAATATACCTATTTTCAATTTTTTTTGATACTTCATATTTGAAAAATCTCTCAAACTGTTCAGATTAAAAGTTGGTGAGAACTTGAACTACTAGTTTTTAATCATTAATTATAGTTTATTCTGAAATATTCTAAATATTAGGAAAATTTGGCTACATTTGGTTATTATTTGATTTAATTAATCAAAAATATAGTGTTTGGTTATAAAGAAGTTGTATGACAGTAAACAATACAAGTACTTCTGATATCATAGCATAGAAATCATATTCTGATATATAACAGTAAGAATCTGTTTTACAATGTCTCATTAAAGTTCCTGTTTGCTTTAATCACCAATTATGCTTTACCATTGTTAGATAAATGCTTATTGATAGTTACTGATGTTAAATTACCAATTATCATTTATATAATAATTACAAAACAGATAACAGGTGATTAAAGTTAATAGAAACTTCAATAGGACATTGTAAAACACTGCTTAAGAGTTGAATCTCACGTGAAGCAAGTTAAAGGAAGAATTATATTAAATGAAAAAAATGTTTTTAACATAAATATAATACAGTGAAACCCCGCTCGTGCGTTCCCGTATCGTACGACTTTCCCGCTTTAAACGTCTATTTTCGGAAGTCCGAGCATTTTCCTATACATGCAATGTAAAACTTTCCCTCTTCCTACGTTTTAATTATATAACTTTTTTATTATGACGTCATCAGAGTTCCCGTTTCGTGCGTTTTCCCGGCTCGTTCGACTTTTCGGGCCGGTCCCTGAAAAGTTTCAAAATCGGGGTTTCACTGTAATTTGTATAATAATTCTTGAATTATTGCATTTTAAATTTGTTTAAATTTAAAAATCGTCAATTTCATTTTACTCTTACATAATACCCCTAAAGGCCATAACATGATGATAGCATGTTGCCATAAAAGTGAACTCTGATTTAGTTTTATTTTTTCAATTTATTGTATTTTTTCTGAGAGTCCTTGACAAATTACTATATATTTATCCAATGCACATTATATTTTTCATTTTTGCTCAAATGTTTCTTGATATTTCTGTCGGAATATATTTCTCATTCAACATAAAACATCCATAAAATTATTATATATATATATAATATTACTGTATAGAAAGCTTAGAATAAATACATAATTGTAAATTAAAATTCATATTCGAAACTATAAATTTCAAATAATTATGTAGCAGATATTCTTTTTTTGATATTTATCTTTTTAATTGATTCTATTATACTGCTTAAAATTAAAAAAATTCTTTTTTAACAGATAAATGTAAAATTTAGCACAGAACTGTAGATTAAATAGAATATATCTGAAATCTTTGGACAGACTACATATGAGTATAAATTTGCTTTACTGTTAGCAACATTATGATTTCATTATGCAAATCTGTATAATGTATTGCATTTTTCAAGAACATTAGATATGGTTAGGCAAATCATGATATATCTTGCATTGACAAATCACACATGGACTTCAGATTATGCCTTTAACATATATAAATCCAATAAATTTATTTATTGAATTATTGTTTTTATATACTTCAAATTTTAAAATGCAATAATTTTAGCACTACTGCTGTGTAAATGTTGTTGGTCTTGGTCCACATACTGCTGGATATAATGAACTTGAAGAATATGATGAGAGAAAAGAAAATATTCGTTCAGCTATTGCAGGTAGGTCAAATAAGATTTAATAAATATCTTAGTCTAGCTATTTTGATTTCAAATGTTACAAAATATATATTCTTTATATATCATAGTTATGGATTATGAATATGTAAAAAAAAATCTAAAAGGAAATTTTCACACAAGAATGCATATATGATAGTTAATAAGCATTAATTTAAATGTTCTATTAATTTTTATTAGGTTTGCATTTGCTAGTTGACCAGAGATTGAAACCTCTAGCCAATTAGAAGAGGCAAGGCAGTTATGTTGCTACTTATAAGATCAATAGGATTTAATAATTAAAGGACTTTTTGAAATAACTTTTGTAGATTAAATGCTTATAATGAAGTAAATTATTTTACTGTTATTATTTATATTCCTCACACTCAGCAAGTGGCACCCCCTGCCATAGATTTTCATCATAATCTTATGTAAATTTGTTGTTTAGCATTATGCAGATTTATTTTTCATCTGTGCTGTGCCTGATGCAAATTTCCATATGTATAACAGTACATCATATTGTCAGTATAATCAGTTTTCATATTCTACCCAGTGATGTCAACACTGTTTTATAATTGCTGATGAGGGCTTAATCAAGCCGAAAGTGCTCCAATTTCATTAAAATAAATATTCTACCTGAAAACAGAGTTTGTATATATTATTTACCTTCATAAAGCTTTCCTAGTAAATAAACAATTTTAGGGAATTTTCCACAACAAATTTTGCCAAATTAAATGATTGAAATATAAAATTAAAATGTAGTATGAAAATGAAATAATATGGAATCAAGCTTTTTGACTCATCCAGCTATCACTAATAATTATATAAAAGATTGAAAGACAAATTATATCCTTTATTATATGTAATTAAAAATATGAAACATTAAAATTTCTCTGATTCTGTTAATATTTGACAGTATTGACAGAAAAATGTATATATTCAATAAGTATCAATATATCAAACTATACTATCAATATTTTAAAAATATTGAAACATCAGTTGCATCCCTACTCACAACTCCATAATCCCATAGAGGATTCTCTTGAAAGATCAATCTGTCTTTGGTGTCTGAAATTCACTTGAGTTTTTCCTTCAAATTCAAATAACCTTCTAAAATCATTAGTATGATGTGAAGTACGATATTTATAGTCCTCACTTTTTCTACAGGTCACTAATATTTGCAAAATAAACTATGAATCTTTTCCTAAAAACATTATATTGTTGCACTATTTAAAGCTATCAATATATGGAGTCCTTGAGTTACATAGGTGGATCATTCTAAGAACCTGCATAAGTCAAGACATATGTCAGAGCATATATTATACAGTACTAGACAATGATGTAACATTAAAAATAGTTATATTAAAAAATAAGCACATAAATCACATGGTAAAGCAGCCACTTACTATCTTGGAGGATTTGGATTCAACTCTAAGTTCCACATCTCCAGTTTTTCTGTAGGGAGGTCCAGGTTTAGAACCTGGTCAAACCTGAAAAACTAATAATCCTGCATAATACAGGGTGTTCCATTTGAACTTAATTTTAATTGCAATTTAAAAATAAGAGAAATGTACCTACGGAAATCTGGTACATATAAAAAGGTTCACTGAAATCTAAATTTTTTAATGTAATTTTTGAAAAGCCTACGTGCCACATGCTGTGGCACTGTGGTCGATATTGTTAAAATGGCGTTCCCACAGGAGAAGATGCGTGTTGTGGCTTGGTTCTGTGAGAAAAAATCTGTCATTTCTGTGCAGTGTGAATTTGGCGGGTGTACGGAAAGCCAGCGCCCAATGCCAAATCCATCAGAGCATGGCATAACAAGTTCCTGGAGACCGGGAGCATTCTCAAAGGGCATGGAGGAGGCTGCAGATGTGAGTGATGAACAGGTGGAGGAAGTGCGACTTGCTTTCCAACAAAGCCCTCGCAAGTCCATCCGGCGTGCTTCACGGGAATTATAGATGCCTACTACGACTGTCCACTGGGTCCTCCATAACAGGCTCCACCTGTATGCTTATAAGGTGCAAATTCTGCAGGAACTTCAACCAGACGACAGGCCAAAAAGACATGATTTTTCAGTGGACATTCTTGAGAGGATTAATGAAAACCCTGATTTCTTGGCACTTGTCATGTTTAGTGACAAGGTGACATTTCATGTGTCAGGAAGTGTCAATCACCATAACATCCATATTTGGGGTTCAGAAAATCCGCACAGTATCCAAGAGCAACCTTGTGATAGTCCAAAAGTGAATGTGTGGTGCGGACTGCTGAAGGACACGATAATCGGACCATTTTTCTTCTCTGAGGTGACTAACAGGAACAACATACCTCAACATGTTACAGCAATTCGCATACTTGCAGATCCAGCATCTGCAACCCAACATCATCTTCCAGCAAGATGGGGCACCACCACATTGAAGCCTGGATGTTTGGGCTTTCCTGAACGATGTTCTCTCAGGTCGTTGGATGAGTCGTGATGGACCCATCCTATGGCCACCCCGCTCACCCGACATTACTCCCCTTGATTTTTTTTCTTTTTGGGTTATGTGAAAGACAGTCTACGCCACTAAGGTCAGAAACATTGCGGAGTTATGGGCGAGAATCCAGGCAGTCATTGACATGGTCATACCAGGCATGCTTCAGCAAACATGGGCTGTGAAATCAAGTATCGGTTGGACATTCTTTGGGCGACTGGAGGAGCGCATGTGGAATTATTAGGTCATAGGATAAAATATCCTATGACCTAATAATCTTATGTAAGTATGGATCTATGCATGTTGGAACTATGTAAGTCAAGAATTGCCTGTATTTCTAGATACTTCTAATAGTAAACAATTCTGCAAATTTGAAGCTGAGATCCCCCACATACAAGATAGAGAAAAGCCTAGCTAAATGGTGCAATGCTATATTAGAGGACTACCAATACAAGATCAATTCGTCAAGTGAATTCTTAGAGCGTTTACACCAAGTACATCCCACTGGAGAAGATTTTATGACTACTCTAGACTTCGAATCTTTATATCCATCTATTAACCTAGAGGCAGCCTGTGTACTGTTTTATAGATTTCTTTTACAGAACGTTCCTGACCAATACCAGGATCCAGCCCTCCTCCGCAACATAGCTTACCTTA
>AYEL01090642.1:0-14218 GCA_000484575.1 Olivierus martensii
AAATATTAATTAATAGTTCTTGGTATACTGAAGAGGGTATGGAAGTATTGTATTCAGTATACTAAGTACTATTATTGTTATACTTGAGTTATTATCAAGGGAATGCTATAACTGAATAAAATGTTTTATTTTTTGTGAAAACAGTCTGCTGCTGTTCATTTAAGTGCTAGTTTAAAAAATACAAATAATACATGAATTTTATTCAAATTTGACAATATTTATGCAATATCATTTTGAAAGTAGATGTCTAGTCACATATGATCTAATATAGGTTATTTTCAATAGATTGGTTCTCTAGAAGGTTTCAGTAATTAATATAAATTTTATTCAGATTGAGTAATATTTATGCAAGAAATTCCCCAAAATATACCAATAATAATAATAATAATAATAATAATAATAATTATTATTATTATTGATTATTTTCAATATATCTGAAATTGATACATTTTAATTTTCCAAAGAAAGATGAAAATTTAAGTAATAGAAAAGGTCAACCAACACAAATAGAAACACTAGAAAGATGATAAATGATTTGTTAATCTTTACTAATTTGTTTAATTACTCTAATATGGTCTTTTAATCTTTAAAAAAAAAACTAAAACCAATATTATAAAAATTTTTTAATGTTGATTCTAATTTCATGCTGATTAATGAGCTCTCTAAATTTTAAATCTGGATTTTTAATTCTATTAATTTTTATCATTAATATCAATTATCTCATATCTTACTATGAAAATCAAAATTAATCATAAATTTTATTTTTCTCAGATTTTTAATGCTTAAGAAATACATTAATGATAATAAATGATGAAAAAATGGGAGATCTTCAATGTACAGTAGAATTTTGTATTGAACTTCAAAAATTCATTAATGTAGATCTTTTCCAGCGAGGGTAAGTTGGTTAATAACTATCATATTTATATAATAAATTATATTAATATAGAGACATTAACTTTATTTGGATAAATAAATATGTTATTTAGCTAAATATAAATCAATCTAATTGTATAAAATTTAATTCTTGAACAAATTGCTTTATTTTAAATTTGATCAACTTTTTAACTCTTGAGTCATTACATGGGATTTGACAGATGCTGTGATATCATTTGTTTTTGTAAAAATTTACCCAAGATCTTTCAAAAATCTCTAAAATTATATGCCTATTATTTTAATTATTACTGTTTAATAAATAGTAATTTATCACTGCAGCAAATTTTTACTGAAGATTGTACTCTAGGTCAGCAGTTCTCAAGAAAAATTTTTATAACTGCCACACTGATCTGAAACTTTGGGATAAAATTGCAGAATGGCAGTATTTGCTGGCCATTTTCAATTGATAGTTCCACACTTCTAAGTTTTTCATGATAGGTTCAGGCTAAGCCCATTATAACCTTTTAATCATATTTTGGAAGAATTTTTGAATCCATAGTGGTTTGTAAAATGACAATCATCACATATAACTTGCCAGAATCAATATCATGATTAAACTAATTTTAATATAATTATAATGTGATAAAAAATAATTATTTTTATAGTGAATGGAAATTCAAAATTTTTTCATACATTCAATTTTTATTTGAAAAAGAGATCATTTTTAAAATTAACTAAATAAGATATATTGATTTGAATTAGTAAAAGTGTGATTGCTTTAACTCGACTGTATTTTAGAATGAAAACAGAAATCATTAACAAATAGCAGAGCCAGTACTAGGATGTACCAAACAAAGCATTTGCCTAGTAAAAATTATGAGAATGCAAAAAATAACATTAAAGGAATATTCATTTGCTACTAGGAGGGTTCAATTTTTTATTATTATTCTAGCATCAAAATTCCAACACTAATAAATAGGATAGTTCAATAAACATTAAATAGAAATCTAACATAATTACATCCACAGTTTTCTTAAATTCTCTCCCCCTTTACACACAAAAATATCTTTTTTTGTAGCTACATTAAAATCATCTAGTGACTGTTCTTGGCCACTGTGGCAGCACTTGAGAATCACTGATCTAGATTATTAAATTTAAATTGGCTGTCTATATTATTTATCAAATTATATGTTTTTCAAACTTTTTCTTTCTTTATCAAATGCAATATTCATATTTTTTGATACTTAAAATATCTTAAAAATTGGTGTCTTTTAAATATCACAGAACATCTATTATGAAAATTCAATTAAAATGTTTCTTCAAATTATAATTAAATTAATTTAATCTTTAAAATTAAGTTTTTGAAGTTGAAACCAATTAAATACAAGTAGTTCTTATGATATTCCAATCTTATGATTGGCCCTTACAATATTTTAAACTTGGCTATTTTCAAAGCATATTGACTAGAAATATTTTTTTGTTTTATTAAAAATGTAGTAAAGCAATTGCTTACTATCTTGGAGATTCAGGTTCAATTTCAGTTGATTTTACCATCTTAACGGATTCGATATTCTATTACAATTTTATTACTATTAAAATTATTACCATTATAGGTCATTTTTGATTTACAATATTTTCAAGAACCACTGTAAAAATAATTTTACATCAAAAAATATTATTTGAAAATGCATTGCTCAAAACTACAAATAAAATTATTATTTGTAGTTTTCAACACAAATTCAAAACTACAAATAATATTTTTATTTGTATTTCATTGATTGTGTGAGCTTCAGTTTCATTTTTGGAAATAAAAAGAATCATACAGAACTAAATCTGGTGAATAGAGAGCTTTTGATGAAAAGCATATGATATTTTCAAAATAACCCCATCATAAGTCAAGGATTACCTGTATATTTTAAATTGCTATTTTATTAAATATTTTAATAAAAAATAATTTTTTAGAGAGAGAAGCTTATGTGACACTTTTTTCTATTTGTTTTCAATATGATTTAAAAAATTTATTATAAATAAATGAATACTATGAACAATTTAATAAAATAATAGATACAGATAGATAATAGATCACTCTTCTTTCTTGAAGATAGGAATAGCCTTAACCTTAGTGCAACACTGGATCATCTTTCACCTAACAAATCTTACATAGATGCCATATCTCAACATGCTTCAATATCTCAGCATGACTCCCTATCTATTCCTGAATTCTTATTACACTTTAAATTACAGTGGTGCCTCTCAATTCGACACTGATCTGTCGCCGAAGTAATGCCGAATTGAGGGACAATATTTCCCATATAAGACTATGTAAAATAGATTATTGTCGACTTGCGGGACAATATTTCCCATATAAGATTATGTAAAATAGATTAATTCATTATACCCCATAAGGTCCCCATCCCACTCCCCTAATGGATGAGGTGAGAGAGAGAGACACTATATTATTTACTTTATTGTATATGTTTTACTATTGTATAACACACTAAATTACAAAATACACTATTTTATCACACATAATTTATTAGCCCTTAGATGTTGGAATGAAGTCTTCCAGCAGACTACACAATTTATTATTGGATGTTGGAATGAAGTCTTCCAGCAGACACCCAACCCATGGATGTTGGAATGAAGTCTTCCAGCAGACACCCTAGCACCCATAATCCGTGTTGCAAAACGTTACCACAGTTGTCCTAGAAACGTCATACTCGAGTTACATTTAAATTGTTCTCCACAGTTGTCCTAGAAATGCCATACTTGAGTTTGGAATGAAGCTATTTTATATACAACACAATTTATTAGCCCTTGGATGTTGGAATGAAGTCTTCCAGCAGAGACTATTTTATACACAACACAATTTATTAGCCCTTGGATGTTAGAATGAAGTCTTCCAGCAGACGCCCTAGCACCCATAATCTTCTCTCTCTATTGCAAAACATTGCCACAGTTGTCTATTTATTAGCCCTTGGATGTTGGAATGAAGTCTTCCAGCAGACATCCTAACCCATAATCTTCTGTCTCTGTTGCAAAACGTTGCTACAGTTGTCCTAGGATCTTCTGTGTTGCAAAACGTTACTACAGTTGTCCTAAAAACGCCATACTCCATGGATGTTGGAATGAAGTCTTCCAGCAGACACCCTAGCACCCATAATCCGTGTTGCAAAACGTTACCACAGTTGTCCTAGAAACGTCATACTCGAGTTACATTTAAATTGTTCTCCACAGTTGTCCTAGAAATGCCATACTTGAGTTGTTGCAAAACGTTGCCACAGTTGTCCTAGGAACGCCAGACTTGAGTTACATTTTAATTGTTCTACCTTTCTGCAATTTATCTACAATTTTTCTTCGTCTCTTTGTTCAATCAAGTGTTCTTCTTTTCTGAATTATTCCTCTGGACAGTTCTGTTTGAACCCATCCTTATATTTCACTGAAAAAATTATACTGTATTACTTCGAATTTAAGCCACACTTTTTATTCAAATTTTTAAGATGTAAAATTTAGATGCAGCTTAAATTCAAAGCAAATATTTTAATATGTCATTTCTCCCACTCTCCGACTTCTCAACGATCGGATTTTTTCTTTACACTCTATGCATGCGCATAAATATTAGGACTGTTGTTAACAGTTTATTCGATGGTCCCCATTCATAGTTTTCTGATTTAATTCAGTTGCTGTTTGATAGTAGCTTGTAGAATCGCATCGTATCTGGCCATATTTTAATTATAAGAAAAAATCACGAATTACTATAATGAATTAACATAAAATCAAGGAGATGTATATAGTAAGATTAAAATACATTTAGGCTTTCTTTTTGTACAGTCTTTTTTGTACATCCTTTTAATAACTTAAGGATTACATAATTAAAACCCCAATAATACACTCAATAAAGTTAAAATAAAGCAGTCAACCATGGTATTTAAAATGAATTTCGGCACAGTGCCCTCTTCAGTTATAACCAATGTTAACTGCAAAAAATTTACATAAAATTTCTTAAAAAAGCAGAAAAAAATATTTAACATATTCCAACTTAAAATTTATTTAAAAAAAAAAAAGCAGTTAACATTGGTTATAACTGAAGAGGGCACTGTGCCGAAATGCATTTTAGATACCATGGTTGACTGCTTTATTTTAACTTTATTGAGTGTATTATTGGGGTTTTAATTATGTAATCGTTAAGTTGTTGCAATGTAAAAGGATGTACAAAAAGAAAGCCTAAAAATGTATTTTAATCTTACTATAATGCTGTTTATAACCACTGATGGAAACAAATTGCCACCTTTTTTTATTTTAAACAAAAAACTGTACCAGTGGAAAATTTTCTCTAAGGGTGTATAATTCAAGCACAAAAGAATGTATAGATAACAACAGAATTGATGAAAGATTGATTAAACCATGTTTGGGAGAAGAGACCAAACATGTTCTAATCAATCTCAACAAATTATGTAGCTTATTATGTATATTAGTACATATTTAAGTAAATAAAAATGGACAATTTTTGTAATTGAAGAAAAATTCAGTTTTTCATCTATTGTAAAAATTTTTATTTTTTCCAATTTTAAAGTCCTACTCCAGCTTAAATTGAAGGGTGGCTTAAATTCGAAGTAATATGGTAATAATTAAAATTTTTTATTTTCTGAAAAATATAGAATTGAAAATTAACACAAATAACATGGGCAAACACCAAAGTAGCCCAAAAAGAACTGACAAAATAAATAGGGCAAACACCAAAGTAGCCCAAAAAGAACTGACAAATAGCAAATGGCTGGCAAACACCAAAGTAGCCCAAAAAGAACTGACAAATAGCAAATGACTCAGCAAACACTAAAGTAGCCCAAAAAGAACTGACAAATAGCGAATGACATCACCACTATTCCATGCACGCACATGCGCCAACCCGCAAAACTCAAATGTCGAATTGCAAAACCGTCAAATTGCGAGGCACCACTTTATTAATTGCATTATAACTTATTCCACATCAGTTTGCTTGCATTCATCCATTGTATTCATTTTATTCTCACTCTTATTCGTTTCTCTTTCTTTCTCTAATAGATTTAGAAAGCTCATAGTAATACTTTTGCCATTTATCAACCACCACATTTTCATACTAATAGTCTACAATCTTTGTCTTTCTTATCTTACACACACATACATCCCCTAACTTGTTCTTTCTTTCAACTTTTCATAATTTTCCAAACATCCTATTATTCCCTTCAAAATCAACTTTATTCAACTGCTTGTTCTTGTTTTCTTTTATCATCCATGCACATTCTTTACTGCATCTCTTTTACTTTTCACATTGTAATTTCACTTAATATTCTCAAATATTGTCTCCTCTTCCACAGTATGCACCACCTTATCATTCTTCTATGTTTTTTTCTTATTTGTTGTTTCTCTCTTGTAATGCTCACTTCACATTCTTTAAAATATATCCATATATTCTCCACCTTGCATATTTCTCATCTATTGGACTATTCCTTCACATATTTTCTCTTTCCTCTTATTTCATATTCATACACTTCACTTTCAATTGCATCGGTATTTCTTTTATTCATTTTATATTCTGTAACAACTGTTCTACCCCATGGTAAAAGTTAAAAATTGATACCATTATAGTAATATATTTCAATGGAGGGCTCCCCCTTTTAAAGATCTTATAGCACCTGGGTACTGATAGTCATTATGGAAAAGTTGGACTATCAACAATCCAAAAAAAAAATCTTTAGAACACTGAATTCCCCTTTCATATAATACTGTATTACTTCAAATATAAGCCACACTTTTTATTCAGATTTTTAAGACTTAAAATTTGAGTGCGGCTTAAATTCAAAGCGAATATTTTAACATCTTATTTCTACCGAGTTCCCACTCCCCAACATTCGGGCTTTTGTTTTACGCTCTATATATGTGCATAGTATTATGATTGTTGATTACAATTTATTCGGTAGCTTATTATGTATATTAGTACCTATTAGAATATAAAACTTTCTTATTTTTCAATATCTATTATAAAATAATTTTTTTTCCAGTTTTCCAATTTATTTTCAATACCTATTATAAAATCATTTTTATTTTTTCCAATTTTAAAACCTACTGTGACTTAAATTCGAATTAATAGGTAGTATGGAATGAAAGAGGATGTATTTTTATTAGTTCTGAAATAATAATTTATTATATTATAATTTAGATGCTTATTGATTGAAACATGCAAGATTCAGTTGTTTGAATATTCATTGTAAATATTTCACTCATCATCAATATCATGTTCAATATTTATATAAGATAGATGATCAATAGCAGATGAAAATATACTTATATTTTCATTTGCGATTGATATATAGTATATGCCTCCTCCTTTTGTTTTCATATATACTTATCTTGTACTATCTGCATCCATTGAGAACCTATTTCTTTCCTTATATCATCTCATTATTTATATTATTAGTCAAGATATCTTTTTTCCTTGTTTTGATTGCCACACTGTAATTTTCTTTGTACTTAAAAGGTCTGGACAAATTTAAATCACAAATGCTCTCATCAAAACAAAGGAAAAAAACTGTATAAACATGGGTCCAGAAATTTTCCTTTTTGAATTTGTATGCTTTTCACATCTGTGTTGTCTCACACAGAGTGTGAAAAGCATATAATTTAATATGTCTATTAGTCTCTTGATGGTTGTAATAAATTGTGGTTTACAATCAACTGTGAAAAACTGTATATTAATTACACCACTCTGCAAGCAACTGGGACAGTCTGTGAATAACTAGAAATAAACCAAAATTTTGCTCTCTTCAGAGGGGTTAGTAGTAGTAAATGTAAAGGGAGGAGCCTGTACAGTCCAAACACTGCGACCACCAATGGTCTATTGTGCACCCCCAATCAGAAGAAGTCCCATCTTTAAAACAAATGACAGTATTTTCCTCAATGGGACAACAGGCAAGATCCTCTGGAACAAGATAAAATATCACGCCTAAGCCAAGAAAGGGCCACACATTCACACAGAATGTGAAAAGGAATTTCCTCTCGTCCTGACATCTTTTACAAATAGGGTTATTAACAAGCCCAATCAAGTGAAGATGTCTACTAAGATGACAGTGCTCCGTAAGAAGTCCTGTAACAATCCTAACTTCATGTTTGTTCAGTGAAAGCAACTCTAGTTCGCTGAGCAGAGCAACCCAAAATGAGAGCCTTTGCCTTCCTAAGACCAGAAATAGACCACCAAGAAATGAGATGCTGGGCTGCCAACCAGTCCTTGACGACCCACCCAAAAGTATCAGGTCCTATGTCCAGGACAGGCTTAGGTCCAAAAAAGGGGTGAGAAACCCCTTCCTTGGCAAGCCCATCAGCAACCTCATTGCCCTCAATCCCCTTGTGCCCCTGCACCCTGTTCTTGGTGGCCAGTTCCTCAATGAGAAGACGACATTCCCAAACAAGCTTAGAAACAAAGCGGGAACTATCAAGCACTTTAAATGCAGCCTGACTATCAGATAGGATGTAGATATGTTTACAAGCATAAACCCTATCAAGATTAATTCTAACACATGCAGAAATTGCAAAAATTTTTGCCTGAAAGACAGTGGCAAACCATCCAAGAGAATAGGAATAAAGCATTTGCATCCCCTTGCAGTAAACCTCCGCCCCAACTCCAATAATGGTTTTTAGAACCATCTGTATACCAGACCAAACCACCCTTGATACTGCACCAAAATCCCCCTCCCCAGCTCTCCAAACTGGGAAAAACAACAGTAAAGGGCCAGAAGTTAAATCTAGGTACCATGTAATCCTTAACCATCCCAAGAATGTTACAGTGTAACCTCATCCGCAATAAATCCCGTCCCAACACCAGTAGTGGTTTTAGAACCATCCGTATACCAGACCAAACCACCCAAATCCAATGATACTGTACCCAAATCCCCCTCCCCAGCTCTCCAAACTGGGAAAAATAATAGTGAAGGGCCGGAAGAAGTTAAATCTAGGTATCATGTAATCCTTAACCATCCCAAGAATGTTATGGTGTAACCTGTCCCATTCAAAAAAATGCTCCACTTTGTGGGTCCAAGAAATCCCTCTCCCAGAAGAATAGAGCCTATAATAGCACTCCCAGGCACTCATCTCAGCAAACAAATGCAAAGGAGGAATGCCCAAGAGGACCTCAAGAGCAGCAGTAGGAGCAGTCTTCATAGCCCCAGTGATGCTCAAACAGGCCAACCTTTGAGTCTTTCCAAGTTCATTCCTGCAGGTCTTAAGTAAAACTCTGCCACCAAACAATGGCAGCATAAGTAAGAATGGGTCTCACAACCATGGTATATATCCAAAATAGCAGCCCTGGCCTAAGCCCCAAGTCTTATCCAAAATACCCCTGCAAGCCCAAAGAGCCCGACATGCCTTCCCAACAACAAATTTCTACATGAGGCTTCCAAATCAAACCCTTGTCAAGCATAACACCAATGTATTTGACCTGGGTAGAAAACTGCTATCCAAAACAGCAGCCCCGGGAGTTTAAGCCCCCAAGTCTTGCCCAAAATACCCCTGCAAGTCCAAAGGGCCCTACAGGTCTTTCCAACAACAAACTCTACATGAGACTTCCAAGTCCCCTTGTCAAGCATAACACCAAGGTATTTGATCTGGGTAGAAAACTGTAATCTTTTACTGAAGAAGGGTTCAGTTCAGTTAACCCACCAATTGTCTTCTTGGAGTAAAATGTACAATAACAGTCTTAGCCGGATTAACAGATAATCCAATCCTATCACACCAATCAGAAACTGTATTGAGAGCTGTCTGAAAGACCTCAGATACAGTCCTGGGAAATTTCCCCACTACAATGATGGCTATGTCATCAGCATATCCAACAGTGAAGAAACCCTTCCCATTGAGTAAAGTCAATAACTCATTCACCACAAGACACCAAAGAAGGGGAGAAAGCACCCTTGCGGACAACTCCTGTCAGTGAGAATCTTAACTTCCTCATCATAGTCTACTAAAAACAACGATTATTCGTTGGAGTCTGTTCAACGAATAATCGTTGAACAGACTCCATGTCTGATAGCAGCAAGATTAATTTGCTCAAAAGAAGTAGAGTCAAAAGCCTCTTGAATATCAAGAAAAGCACCAAGGGCAATTTCCTTGTACCCAATAGCCCTCTCAATGAGCGACACAACCTCATGAAGAGCATGCTCAGTCGATTTGCTAGATTGATAGGCAAATTGACTACGACAAAGGGGAATCTTAAACAAGGCCCCATCCCTAACAAACCTATCCACCACTTTCTCCAATGTCTTCAATAAAAAGGACATCAAGCTGATCGGACGATAAGACTTTGCCTCGGTATAAGAATTACGCCCAGACTTAGGTATAAAAGAAACCCTTATCTGCCTCCAGGACCATGGAACATAGCTAAAGGTCAAACAGGCCCGAAAAATACGGCAAAGAGGAGAGGCCAGGATGTCAATGCCCTGTTGCAAGAACACTGGCAAAATTCATCCGGTCCCGCCGACTTGAAGGGCTTGAAAACACAGCCCATCTAATATTAGACTGATTGATCATCCCCCTCACAAGGCGCCAATCCTCCCTCTTGGCATGATAAGCATGTCCATCAAGATCGGACTGCACTGTAAGGAGAATGAGCCCTCAATCAAAGTAGACCCAGGAAAGTGTACCCGAAATAATTCCTTTAAAGAGCCATCAGGCAACCTAAGAGAACCAACCTTGCAAAAATTCCCATTAGACATTATCTTCGCCAGTCTAGATACATCAGGTAGATCTTCAATTCCCTGACAATATCGTTTCCAGGAAGACCTTATAGCCTTTCTAATGGTCTTATTATAGCCGGTAAGAGCACTTCTACATGTGTCCCAATCACCAGTCCTCTTAGCTTTATTAAGGAGCCTCCTAACGTTACGTCTAAGATTGCCCAGCCGTTTATTCCACCAAGGAACTCTCCTTAATGAGCAAGCAGTCCTGACAGGACAATTTTGGTGATAGGATAAGAGAATTGCCTGTTGAATCTGGTCAACAGTCATCTCTAAATCCACCACCAAGCAAAAGCTCTATATACCCCCAGGTTGAATTTGAGGACTTCTCTAAAGGAAGCCCAATTAGTCCTCCTATGGTCTCTGTATGTTACCTGACTAGGGAACATAGCCTGTAAATTAAAGCAAATATATCTGTGATCCAAAGAGAGAAAGGCTCACCAGACATATGCCAATTCTCAATTAGTTCAGAAATATTCTGAGCCCCTAACGTTAGGTCAATGGCATCCCTTCTGTAAACAACAAAGTTAGGTTCATTACCCCTATTTAAAATGAAAAGGTTAGTACCCATCAGAAACTCCAAAAGATACTCCCCCCTTCGGTTGATGTCTTTGCTACCCAAACCAACGATGAGAATTAGCATCAACACCAACCAACAAATCAAAATGATTCTTTTGACAAAATTTCACCAAAAATCAAAATTCAGGTGTCGGTGGAAATTTGTCCTTATCATAAGGGAAATAATCATAGAAAATAATAAATTCTCTACTAACACCCCCCTCGTCAAGCTTCACCCGAACAGTGGTAATATCCCTAGAACAGAAATCCCAGACAGGTGAAACACATATGTTATTCCTAACGAAAACACAAGTCCGAGGACCACTATCAGAAGTACAAGAAGTAAAAGAAAACAAGTAACCTCCCTTACAGTGAAGCCCCCGTATTTTGCCCTTATAATGCCACAGCTCTTGAATAAGAGCAAGGTCATAACAGCCTTCCACGAGCAGCCGACCCAAAAGGGCGGAGGCAGCTCGGGAATGCTGGAGGTTGACCTGGATCACCCTCAGACCCATGACACTGCGGGTGCCTAAGGTGGGCAAAGATCCATGCCCTCCATTGATGGGCGTCGGAAGGTCCAGTGGTACCCCGGAAACCCGATCCCTGTCGGCGAGCCCGACCAGTTCATACCCCTTTGCAGGGGCAATCACCAAAGCTATCGGTCTCCCAGACTTGGAATTAGGATCCAAGAGCACCTTAAAGGTCCCTTGATCAACTCCAGAAAAAGCCTTAAAATTGGCCGCTTTGATGGCCTTAGCCGAAGTAAGATCAACCATCAAAATAAAACGCTCTCCTTTTGCGTCTCTACTACGACCCATAACCCTCCAGTTCTGTCTTGAATGCTTGGAGTCGAGCCAAAAGTTGGTTCGCATCCCGCGTATGAGTATCCACAGTGAAATATGCACCTTCACTGGCTTGGGTAGGTCCTTCGCAGGAAAACCTTTAAGCGCCCAACTTATTATTATTGTAGTAAGACATAATTATTTTTTACACAATTTAAATGGTGAGCGAACTGAGTGGCCACCCATTATTGCGTTCCCTTAAGTCATCACTTTTGACCCTCACTGTCAAAACCGACGATTTGAGGGGCGCAAGAAAAATTTTCGCTCGGAGCGCTAACAGCTCTAGAGCTGGCACTGGACATCAGGATGGTTCCCTCACTTTAGACCAGGGATGGCCAATCTATGGTGCTTGCGCCAAAAGTGGCGCATTGCATGATTAGAAGTGGCGCATTAAATCCCAGAGAAAAATTTTAAAAAATTTCTTAAACAATTTATCTATATACTGTATATACAGGTATTACAGATATATCTGAAATACCTGTGCGCGCCTGTTCACTTATAAAGCAAGAACGGCTAATGGATTTTTATGTGGCCGCGTGGAAACGCTTCGGCTTTCCACTCTGGAGGACCCGGGTTCGAGTCTCGGGTCCCACCCCTTGAAAATATTTATCATGGGGTCCGGGCCCGGCCGTCGATCCCCTCCTCCACAATCTGGCTGACCTCTCCGCAGGAGTGGGCAGCAAGTTTTTAATAGTCGGCCGGATTGGCCGCGTGGAAACGCTTCGGCTTTCCACTCTGGAGGACCCGGGTTCGAGTCTCGGGTCCCACCCCTTGAAAATATTTATCATGGGGTCCGGGCCCGGCCGTCGATCCCCTCCTCCACAATCCGGCTGACCCCTCTGCAGGGGTGGGCAGCCTGTGGAAGGGCTTGTTTCGCCCCGCCACTTAGTATTCTCCCTGAATGGAAAGTGGCGTCATCTGTTGACAAAAAAAAAACAAAATGGATTTTTATGAAACAACTTTTGTTTGTTAGGGGATTTACGCAGGAAGGTTTAAAGACAGGTATTGATTATTAGAAATTAATTTTATATATTGTAATTGGCATAAATTACTTGATATAAAATCCAAGATGGAAGATTAACGCTATTTGAGCAACCTCATTGTGTAAGTGACCACGTGACATGTTTGCTGGGCAATATCATTGGATTACTAAAAGGGGTATAAGTTTGTATGGCGCATCTTAACTAAAAAAAGAAAAAATTGGCGCATAAACTATAAAAGGTTGGTCATCCCTGCTTTAGACCAAATCACTTATGTTGAGGAACTACTGAAAACTTTTGGAATGGATAGCCCTAAGGGAGCGTCCACACCTTTAGATCCAGGTCTGAAATTTAGCCAAGCAACTGATAAAGAATTAATGAGCGCAAAAGCTTATCGATATCATCAGGCAGTTGGAAATCTTTCATACTTAGCAGGAGGCACGATATTAGATTTAGCATTTGCCACTACCTCTATGAGTCGGTTCAACGACCGACCTAACAAGGAACATTGAACAGGTGTGAAACACATCTTACGTTATGTGAAGCAAACGAAAAATTTGTGTTTAACTTTCAGGCGAACTGGAAAACAACTGATTGTTTTCTGTGATGCAGATTGGGTTAAAAAATCGATCGACGATCGTTTAGCGGCTATGTGCAGAACCGGCTGGAGGTTTTGTGGAGCCTAGGGAAAAAGTTATTAGTTGAGCGCTGGTTGGGCCATAATATATTTATAAAAATTTTTTTTACCGAAAAATCATATAATTTTATTAAACATAATTTACAAACATTAAATACTTATACAGGAATACCTCGATTATCGCGGTTAATGTTGTCACGAAAAATTCCGCAATAATCGAATCCGCGGTAATCGGGAATAATACATGTAAAATAAGTGATCATTGCCAAGAATTTTTCAAATATATTAATTAAATTTTTATGTATAAGGTAAAAAAGAAATGTGTTGAACGTGCTAATCTTCTAAGTTGATCACTTGGATAGCTGTAGCCTTGATATCATCCTTTTTCTTTCAGCATTCATTGTAGGAGTAAATAAGAAGAGAAATAAATATCCACATTATTTCAAGTAGAGGTAGATAGTTACTGATGAATGGTGAGCAGGCAGATCGGATAAAAACGAAGCGCTACTTGGAGAGTGGTGACTCGAACTAAATGTAATTCTGGTTGCATATGTAGTGGACTACATCTCG